>JASPKZ010007398.1:672500-932500 GCA_030220185.1 Diploptera punctata
GGTTTATCTTCTCGATTCCACCAACGTGAAGATACCCAAATATGATCATTTAGTAGAAGTGAAAGTCGTACCGAGTTACACACTGTAGCCTAGTAGTCTAAAGTATCATGCCTTGGTGTAAGAGCTACGGGAATTTTCTTCTGAAATTTCGTTCAGTATGGAATTACAGGGACTCTTGTCCCAACTTGTCTAGAAAAACGTTAAACTGAATATATATATATAATACTGTTATTCTCCCAGTTACATTATACTCGTATGATGCGAAGCATGGAATCTTACTTTAAGAGAGAGAAAATATTACGACTAGTTAACAATAAAGTTCTTAGGAAAAATTTTGGACCAAAGATAAATGAAATGACAAGGCGAATGGAGAAAACCACACATAACAGTGGGCTACATATTTGTAGGAAACTAGATATAATACAAACAGGCAATTCTCATAGACTACGATGGGCAGATTATGTGGCACGAATGAGGAATGAAAGAGCGGCATGGAAGCTTCTTGTATAAAAAACAGTTGGTAGACCAAGAATGAGGTGGAGAATGATATTTGCCATAACTTGAGTTGAAGTGATCATACAGGGGATGATTGGAAAACATTAGCTCAGGATAGGGGTATATGGGAAGCTTACGTCCGTGCGGCCATGAACCTACGGATTCGAAGTATCAGTTTGTTAGTTAGTTATGGAATCCAGCCAGTATCGTGAGGAAACAGGGTATATATAATAAGTAATGTTCCCACATTGAGAAACCAGCTATAACGGCTGAGGGATCACGCCGGTTTGAACTCATATCATGTAAGAGTTTAAAGGTCGAAGAGACCTATTACTTAAGCTTCTACAGCTAATAATATTTTTAATCCAACATCGAGGTCGCAATCTTTAATGTCGATGTGAACTCTCAATAAAAATTACGCTTTTATCCCATGGTAATTTAGTCTTTTAATCAAAACAATTGGATCAATTATTCATAAATTAATGTCAGTAAAAAAAGTTAACTTTGTCTTCCTATCACCCCAACAAAATTATCTAAGGAGATGATAAACCAGTCTTTAAATTAGTAAAATTATCAAACTCTATAGGGTCTTCTCGTCCCATAAAATAATTTAAGCTTTTTTACTTAGTAATTAAATTCAATTACGGTACATTAAAATAAGACAGTTTTTATTTTTTCCCACATGCTGATCACATGTCACCCTTGAACTGACTGGACAATCGTCCACTTCCGTAAATAACACATATGGATGTGAGACAGCAGTCGCCTGATAGGTCAAGGACCTTTAAGACCTGTCGCGCCACGGTAACAGAAATTCGTAGCAAGGTTTCCTTAGGTAAAACTTACATTACGTTCTATGTAGAGATTACTGCACTTTACATTTGAAATCAGTTTTAATTTGTAATTTGGCAAATAAGAAAAGATGTACGATGGATTTTACCCAGCATTTATCTTAATAAAATAACATTGAAATTGAATACAGTAGCTCAATATATTCAACGAAGAACAAATTAAATGCATATCATTATAATAACAAACTACAAAAAGAAGACAATTAAATTGATGACATTGATAGATGAAAGTAAGGGCGTCCACTCATCGGGTAATTGACACGCCAATAATTTAAATATATTTCAAAATAAATTATACAGTCACACACACAGCGGTACTCTTGCGATGAAGCCATATCCAATATCGACGTAGAGTGTATAGTAGTATCGTGGGTGTATGCACTGAGGCAATACGTGCACAGCTTGTACACTAATCCAGTAATTTTTACTAGAAAGACTTTATTCGCAGTTGTTTACGCACTACCATAATATTTCTTTTTAATATTAATCATTCGTTGACGTTTTGATTGATCGATTTCTTTGCTTGGCGGGTCGTCCAACATCTTGCATGTTATTCATATTACATCAATATTTCCAGCCGACACAATTAAACGATCTTCTGAATCAATGTCCGACATCCTTACAGTAATGAAACTTACGTTTCTTTCTTTGCCTTAGTTTAACCTCTCCCTTTATAGGTAGATTTCCGTGTCCAAGTTCTCCCGTGCCTTACAGGAGCATGGCATGTTGGGAGAGAATTTTAAACCTTGGGTCACAGAATATGTTTTGGCCCACACAAGCACATAAAGAGCCTCCCTGGATGAGTGATCAGCTCAATGCCAATGCCACCTCAAAAACAAAACCAACATTTAAGATAAAACATACATTCATACTAAATAAGGTGAATGTGATAAGGATGAATGGTGTGATAACCAGGTAGTGTTAGAGGACTACCTGATATTTATGTTACACCAGCTAATACCCGGCGTGCGCTGCTCATCTAAATAAATGATGTATTTTTGTGTTTAATCGAATAAGTAAAAGGAAATATAAATATAAATTTGTATCATTATTTTTAGATACCCCATGCTGATTACCCGGCGTTGCCCAGGAGTCTACGCATCCCGATGTACTTGGCATAAATGAGCTGAAAGACAAAATTCGTTATTTTGAGTTATCCATAAAAGAATACCCGCCGTGCGCTGCTATGCTTGCCCGGGAATCTACTTATCCCCATCTTCTTGACAACAATGAAAGACAAAAATGGTTATAGTGAGTTATCCTTAAAAGATAAACATATGCTCTCGCGTACTTTTCTGTAGAGGTTTTTGAGATATTCAATTCTGTGAACAATTATTTTGTGTATTTGTTCTGGTTTAGGCAGCGTAAGCCATTTAAGGATAAAAAAAGGGACTTTTTCACGTTCTTCACTACAAAGGATGTTTTTAAGGGTGTAGGAGTTGAGTATCTTAACTCTATTATAGCATATGTTCATCCCGGGAATCTCCTGAACATTTTGCAAAAGAACCCATCACAATCGAATCAATGGTATGGCCGTGCATAAAGTACGAACAAACAAACAAACAAACATTCATTTTTATATATAAAGTATGGAAAAAAAAAATCCCGAAAACAACCCCACCTATGAAATTTGTCTCGACCAATGATCGAATCTGTGATCGACATAATAAAACTAATATTTTTAATTCTGAGTATGATCATCAACATTATCTTATTTAGGTTTAGGTCGTTTGAGCCTGTTCCTATGAGATCTCAAGATGTAATTGGCCAGTCCATATTAATTTTTATTTTCTTAGTAATGATTTAGCCTATATGCTATATTGCACTTATTTAGAAGGATGCGGAACTGACGTTAAGATACTATTAATAAAGTGAATGTTCCTGAATACGTTTACGATAGGATAAACCCATTGGTCACATGAAAGTTTTCTTTGTATTTCATCACAGGGACTATTAAACTCATGCCCCAAATGGTAGTCAATGACCTGTCACGTTTCAATACATTTTATTTTACAACCAATGACAGTCGTGTTTCACCTCGCTCTTTATCAGCTCCTGCTTTTGTGATAAAGAAAGCTCCTCCTTTTTAATATTCTGAACAGCTCAGAGCATTATACTTCTCCAACGAATACATTGAATGTAGCAAATAATGAACAGATTCCGCGATTTTACTAACTAGTTTACTAAAAAAAAATTAATGAATAACGTATAATGTTAATTATAATATATAGTTTGTCGTGTTTCATTATTTTTCCACTAGGGTACATTCTTACAATATTGAGATCCTATTTGGCAATAAATAATATGTTCAAGTTTCAGTGAATATACATAACATCACATTTTTGATGGCCGTTTACATCATCATCATAGTACATTCACGAATTTAGGCCATTTGTTGACCTGTTTCGGTCTCAAGAGAAACACCATCCAGAAGTCTTTTGAGTGGACATAACTATATTTAAATAATGATTTTTTTAGTAAACAGCTTAATTTTTTTGTTAAATAGTCCTAGTAAAAGCCACTCTTGATTTTCAAATCCTCTAGATAAATTCACGAGTCACTTGGTGACTCGCGAATTTATCGATAACATTACTTATCACTCGTGACATTACTTATGACTATTTAACTCATGCCCCAAATGGGAGTCAATGACCAATCACGTTACAATGATTTTTGATTTACAACCAATCACAGTCGTGTTTCACCTCGCTCTTTATCGATTTATTTTTATCAGCCCCTACTTTTGTGATAAAGAAAGCTCCTCCTTTTTAATGTTCTGAACAGGTCAAAGCATTATTTTTCTCCAACAAATACATTGAATATAGCAAATAATGAAAATATTCCTTGATTTTAATGAGTTGTTTACTAAAAAATAAATGAATAACCCGTAATGTTGATTATGATATATAGTTTGATGTGTTTCATTATTTCTGCACTTGGGTGCACTTTTACAATATTGCGATCTTATTTGGCAATAAATAATGTGATCAAGGTGCAGTGAATGAACATAACCTCACATTTCTGATTTGTTATCAAACATCGCCGTTTACATTAAATATATAAATATTTTAAAATAAGTATAGTTAAACAATGATTTGTGAGTAAACAACTTAATTTTATTCGTTAAATAGTCCTAACAAATGCCACTCTTGATTTCCAAATTCTCTAGATAAATTTGAAATCACTCGTGGCATTACTTATGATAAATGTATTCGTGGTATATTATTTGTAAACATATAGATATAGTTGGTTGCAATTTTCTTAACATAAACACCTAATTTTATAAGTTTATCAAAAATGTTACTTTAATTTAAAGGGAGTGCTTGTGAAGAGGATTAAAACAATCTCACAGTCAAGAAATTATACCTCTGCTTCTAATTTATTGATTTGTTTTATGTTAACGTTACGGTTCTCTCAAGAACTTCTTGAGGTTGGAGTATGAAATATTCACGACTCAGTATATGATTAATCTCGTGTAGGATATTAAAAAAATACTTTCATCGATTGTTTATATGAAAAATACATTTCGGAATAAAAATTGAATCAAATCGCGCATTCCTCATTCCTGCCACATATCCTGCCCATCGCAATATACGAGACCAAACTCTTATTATTGTTGTTTCTGGTTTCCTATAAAGACCATGTAGCTCAATGTTATGTACTCTTCTCCATTCTCATATCTCGTCATCTCACATTGGTCCAAAATTTTTCCTAAGAACTTCATTCATATATATTCGTAAACTTTTCCCCTCCCTTAAAGTATGAATCCAAATTTCATATCCATATAATATAACTGGGAGAATAACAGTTTTGTATGTTTTCAATTTAACATCTTCTGAGAGAAGTTCGGACAACAAGAATCCTTGTAATACATCCATCCATCCATCCATCCATAGTAATTCTGCCCGAGGGCAGATCTTTCATTGCAATCATAGCATTTTCATGCTACGTTTTGCATCTTTACTAGAGAATTATAGGTGTGGTATCTTCCCGTTGCTTTCCATACTGGTGAAGGATGATGATGATGGCCGGATAATTTTCGGGGACCGTTGGGCCCTAAGCTTCTTGAGATTTGCCTTACAGGTGAGGAAAAACCTCACCCAGGAACCTGTCCCGACCGAGAATCGAACCTGGGCCCGCTCCGTGACAAGGCAACACGCTACCTCGAGACCACGTGTCTGTACTTGTAATGCATAATAGCATGCATTTCCAGAATTCAACCTATCTTTAATTTCCTTTTGCTTCTCATTCTTATTTGTAATTATTGTTCTAGGTATTTGATAGCATCTTACCTATTCTTAACTCTTATTGCAGTAGTTAAAATTATTAATATTTTTAAAGGAATTCTTCCACTACTTCAAAACATTGTATAATGTATCTGACCCTCATTTGTCATTAATTGTCTATCTCCATTGTATAATGTACTTCTATGTGTGAACATATATTTAGTTATATTGATGATTATTTGCAATCCCAATGTCTTAGTGTTAATTAATAGAGTGTGTGTGTTGACCCTCAGTATCTCCTCGTTATCTTCTAATAATAATTATAAATCATCAGTATAAAGCAACAGCTTATTCATAAATCAAATTAATATTCAATATAATATTACTATTAAATCCACAAACAATTGAGTTGTAGGCCTTCTTCATTCTATAAAGTTTTGATGACATGCTCTAGTACAAAAATTAATCATCTTGCTTTAATCAATTGTGAATTTTAAAAGTATCCGACATTTTTTTGCCTACACTCACCTTACTCTTTGTGCCATTTAGACCCATACAAATTAATCTAACTTTATTTTTAAGAATTCCCAACTCCAGCAGGATACTAAATAACTTAACCCTCCTAATTGGATCGTAAGTTTTTTTAAGTCTACGTATAGTTAACGCACAGTGTCATTATATTACAATTTATTTTCCAAAATCTGTCTTATTCTAAAAAATCTTACCTATTGTAGACCTGTATCTTCTAAATCCACATTGATAATCACCAATTACATCTCCAATATAGGGAGTAAGTCTGGATACTAATATATTTGTTAGAATTTTGTGAGAAGTTGAGAGTAATGAGATACTTGGATAGTTGTTACAATCATTTTTATCTCCTTTCTTGTAGTTTAGCATTATAATTGAGTCTTTACATTAATTTGGAAGAGCGTCTTTTCCAAATTATATACATACTAAGCAACCGATGGATATTGTCCGTCAATTTCTCTCTCCATGATGCTCTCAGTTCTCCTGGAACCCCATCTGAATCTGATACTGTGTACATATATTCAATTTTTCTATCGCCATTTGAACTTATAATGCACTTGGTTCTGCGATTAACGTTTCTGCTATATGCAAATCATCCTCTTCAATATCCTGTCCTGCATGAACATTTAATGGCTGATTAAAGTAACATTTCCACTTATTTAAATCGAGCACAAAAATTAAATATCCTCTGAAAGTTTGAATATAATACATGATGTGCATCCTAAGTAAAACTGCTCGTTAACTTTAAATATATTTGTCATCAGATCAACTTAAACTCACTGTTTTGTTATTTTTATAGTGTGTAAAAAATCCGAATAATTATTTATTCAAATTGCTAAGCCAATAAATATTGAAATCTATACTTGAAAAAGAAGCCCATCCAAATAAAAAATGAAATTTGTATATATGTGAAGTGTTAATTCAGTTTAAACTGCAATTAATTATTTATTTAATTCTGTTTTTTATGTTAGTGATTTCTGTACACATTTTTTTCCCTTAGATTCATCAAGTCACGACGAAACACTTGATGGTACATGAACTGATATTCTCTGCCAAACTCTTGAATCTATTAAATGACAAAGTGATTTACATTATGTCTGTTATTGAACTTCCTCCCACCCCTATCCACAAGTCAACCAATTCAAAATTTTCTTCTTCTTCTCTTCTTCTTATTCCTAATTTGTAGGATTTTCATTCTGTTTATTTCCAAAATCACTCCTCGGAGGAAGACGTATTGGATGTGCAACCATTGTTTATCCATCCTTTGGCTGGTCTTCCTCTTATTCTTCTTCAAATTTGTTATAGTTAGTAAAAGTCAATTTTATCATATTCCTTTCAAGTAAATCGAGAAATTTTTATACGTAGCTATCTAACCATATAAAATGAAAGGGAAAATATTTGTATTTTGACTCAAAGTCGGTTTTGTATTTAGATGTATCTGACCCGTGCTCCTTAGTCTATGTTCTATCTTATTTAATTTGGATATTTCTCGACTGAATCGTTCAGAGAAGCACATATTTTATAGGGTATTTTTTATTGTGTGTCTTTCCGATGTTCTTTCAAGCAATATTTTAAATGAGTTGAGATGCACGGTATCGCGGGAATTCTACTTACGTAAGATCGAGAATCATGGGCATGGGTTGGGCCCGCACTTATATTATCCAGTCTCGTATTAAAATGTTCTCTCAAGTACGACAGAAAACAGTGCATTGAACTAGTGAACATTATGCTGCTAGGACATGTCTTGAATTCTATATGCATAAGTCACTCTCTTCAGCTACAGCTTCCACTGATTCTAGTTTTTTGCTCGTCATCAGAAAGTTATCATCATAAATCTTCTAACATTACCATGTTATAAAATATGATTTTCATATAATTCTCCGCTTATTTATTCATTTGTGTACTTATTTATTAGAATTAATTTCCTTAGGTAATTCGAGGTTATCGATAGATTCATGCAGAGAAATTAAAAAGTCAAGAATTCCATATATACGATGTAACAGGACCTCACCGACAAAATGATAAGGATGATAGGCCATGCAGAGAGGATCATTTTTTGTGAAGGAACATATAGTCGCAAACACGTCGTTTATGAGTTATGCGCAGATGAAAGTGTTCACCCGTAAGGAATCGAATACAAACAATAGTACACGTATCATTTTATTGAAAAAGATATGTTTTTATAATAAGTGTTCAAACAGTCGATCCTGTGCCTCATTGCATATTTGATATCGTCGCAGCAACGATCGGTCAACACGGCCGATCATGGCAGGATTATTTTTAACGTCTATAAAACACTTAATGTTTGAACAATTATTGTAAAAACTTGTCTTTTTCAATAAAATTATACGAGTACAATTGTTTGTATTCAATTCCGACCCTTATGGTTGAACACCTTCATCTGCGCATAACTCATATACACTTGTTTGCGACTACATGTTCCTTCACAAAAAAATGATCCTCTATGCATGGCCTATCATCCCTATCATTTTGTCTGTGAGGCCCTGTTACACCTTGTGTGTGTGTGTGTGTGTGTGTGTGTATAATCATCATCTTAAGGCACTACAACTTCAAAATTGAATGTTTTGGCCATCTCAATAATCTTCCTCCAGACTATTCTATCCTAATTCGTCTGGCTGTTTCTTATTGCCACTTGAAAGCAAGGTATGTTTTTACTGTGATAGGGAGCTGATCTAACGCCAAATTCCCAAACTGGAGGACCAGGTCCTTTGATTTTGGGGTTTCCATCCCCTAGACTACTTGCTTTCACCACAGCGTATATATATATATATATATATATATATATATATATATATATATATAAATGTAATTTATTTGAGGAATAAAGTTGTAAAATATGATTCACATTGTGGCTGTTCAGAATAATAGACTATTTCCATTAGCTTATTTTAGTGTACATAAGTTCCTCAATCCCGAGAAATAAAAAATTATATAACATCAAAATACAAATAAACCTCTCTTATGTTTAGGAGTATCTTCTTTTTTTCTCTCTTATTTCTTTTAATACGTTTATTGGGTGTTATTTCGTTGATCCAAATGTCACACTATTTTTTTCTTAGTCGGCCCAATTCTCTTTTCATTCAAGAATCTTATATGATCAAAATATATTTTTTCTACCTTTATTTATATAGGCCTATATGATTTGGAATAATTCGTCCAGCCAATTGAATTATTTGTAATACTGCATTTCTTCAGCGTGTTTATGATTGAGAAGATGTTCACACTGTAACCGAACGAAGTTTTACTTACAATAATTCTTTTAAAAATATAAACTCGATGAAATTAAAATCATTTGGATTCGAAACAGAAGCATGATACTGATATTTTCTAGATGCAGTATTATCTCAAGAATGACAGTTGTTCTTAGATCAGTGTGATGTTGTGTTCCATTGTGAAATTCTAAGATTTTGAAAATATAATAATGTATTAAGTAAAGGGGAAATATTGGGGATGTCGGCAAGATGAGTTACAAGAGAAAATAAGGCAAGGGAGTTGAAACAAAAGACGGTCTGCTAGCATCCTGTGCAGTACACATGTCCCACCGGCACGTGACCCTAGAGACGGAAGACGTTCCTCATTTGTCTCTTTTTTTTTTTTTTTTTTGCTTATTCGTTCTACCCAACCCCCTTCGCCCGTTTTTATTTTGGATTCTTGTTGACCTTTCATTTCCTTCGTGTTTATCTGATAAGATATCAGTCCCGTGACGGAAGCGGCGTGTACGTGAGTTCACAAGCAGGTAGCAGGTACATCGCTTTTATCCTTTTGTTTCACTTATTTTGTACCCGAGATAGGTTATGAAGACATATTAAAATTCTGTAACGTTTTCAGAACTTGAACACTGGTACAGGAAGAAGAAGATACAATATTACTTCCAAGAACATAAAAATGGTTCAAAATGCCAAAATTCATGATTTTAAACATTACAAGTTATTACTTTGTACTTCAACTAGATGTTATCTCTAGAACTCTGTTTGTTTTCTTTTTCATATTAAAAGTATTTCAACTTCATATTCAAATGTTAAAATTTTGAATTTGAATTACCAATTGGTACTATAGATATCACCTGAAGAAAAGAAGAAACAATAATCTAATAGGCTATATAAAAATGCATGTTTGTTCGTATTCTATACGTTGCCATACCGTTCATCCAATTGTGATGGATTTTTTTGCAAAATGTTTAGCAAATTCCCGGGATGAACATAGGCTATAAGAGAGTTCTGATACTCAACTCCTCCACCCTTAAAAACGTGACAGACGTGGAAAAGTCCCATTTAGATGCTTAAATGGCTTACGTTGCCTAAATCATAACAAATACACAACATTAATGTACACAGAATTTAACATCTCAAAAAATTCTACAAGAAAGTCCGCGATAGCATATGTTTATCTTTTACAGATATCTCACAATAACCATATTTGTCTTTCATTGATGCCAAGAAGATCGGGATAAGTAGATTCACGGGCAAACGTGCGCTACCATACCGTTTATCCGATAGTGAAGAGGATTTTTGCCCAAAATGTTCAGGATTTTTCCGGGAGCGTTATAGGCTATAAGAGAGTTTTAATGCTTAAGCCCTTCACCCTTAAAAATCACCCTTTGTAGCGAAAAATGTCTTATGTACGCTTAAATGGTTTACTCTGCCTAAACCATAATAAGTAAACCAAATCAATGTACACACAACTGAATATCTCAAAAAACTCTACAAAAAAGTCCGTAACAGCATATGTTTATCTTTTACGGATAACTCACAATAAGCATTTTTGTGTTTCATTGATGCCAAGAAGATCGGAATAAGTATATTCCCTTGAAAGCTTAACAGCGCACAACGGGTTGGCCTATTCTTCTAGGGATAACTCAAAATAACGAATTTGGTCTTTCAGCTCATTAATGCTAAGTACATCGGACTACGTAGATTTCCAGTCAACGCCGGGTAAACAGCACGGGGTATCTACAAATAATTATGATATAAATTTCTATAATTTTCGTTTTACTTATTCAACTAAAAGTAAAAAAAACGCATTATGATTTATTTAGGCGTAGCAGCGTACGCCACGTATTAGCTAGTAATAGATACATTTGTATTAGCCTAAGAGCAAAATAACAAAATTTGAGACTACGAAATAATTTAACCAAAAACAATTCTAGTCTTTACAAGCCTAAGTTGAATAATTTGAATTTCGTTAATTTTTTTTTTCATTTATTTTTTTGAATGCCGAATTTAATCTATTCAGGCTAAAATTAATAGCTTAGGCCTAAACCATAACAAATACTCAAAATTAATGTACACAGAATTGAATATCTCAAAACTCTACAAAAAAAAGCCCGCGACAGAATATGTTTCTCTTACGGATAATTCACAATAACCATTTTTGTCTTTCATTGATGCCAAGAAGATCGAGGCAAGTACGTAGATTCCAGTGCAAACATAGCGCACACGACGGGTATTCTTTTACGGGTAACTCACAATAACGAATTTTATCTTTTAGCTCATTTATGCCAAGAAGATGGAGATAAGTAGATTCACTGTAACACCGAGTAATTAGCATGGGGAATCTTAAAATTATTACGATATACATTTACTTATAATTATGTTTCACCTTACTTATTCAACTAATGATAAGGAGTACATTAATTTTCATCTTTCATCTCATTTATGCTAAGAAGAGCGGGATGAGTAGATTCCCGGACAACACCGGGTAAACAGTAGGCTACGGGGTATCTAAAAAATAATTACGATATAAATTTTTCCTTTAACTTATTTAACTAAACATAAAACACATTAATTTTCGTATTTTAGATAATTTATGACAAGATGATCGGGATAAGTAGATTCCCGGGCAACACCGGGTAATCAGCACGGGGTATCTAAAAATATACATTTATAATTATTTTTCCTTTTAGTTATTCAACTAAACATAAAATCACATTAATTTTCATTTATTTGGTCGTAGCAGTGCACGCCGTGTATTGGCTAGTAAAATATTGCCTAAATATAAAGCATACTTAATCAATTAAAAAAAAATTGACAAATGTTTCTAGGGAAAGCACCCAGTAGGTATCTCAAGAACGAGATTGGAAAATAACATTAACCATGGAATGAGGGAGGTGATTTATACATGAGATGATGGGAAAATATTAGCTCAGAATAGGGATGTATGGAGAGAATGTGTCCGCTCGACAATGAAATACGGCTACCAGTTTGATCGTGCCAGTGAGTTAGTTATTTTTCGGTAACAATTAAACGAATGGTTTGCTCCTCCAGAAATAAATATGTATTTAAAGAAAACAGTAATAATCAATCAGGATTATTTTGTAACCGATAAATTCAATGAAAAATCGCCACATGTGAAACTGACAATTTTTGTATCGGTTTAATTAATCATTATTTGAACAATCATAAACTATTATATAGTCTTTCAAAATATCTGGTATCAGTGTACCATAGGTCTAATATCTAAAAACGTTAATTTATCTGCTTATATTGTATTAGAGTTAAAATTCCTAGAATTGACTCTTTCTGTTTCTTAACTCCATATCAATTATTTTGTTTATTTGCTGAGAGCTGGCACTTAACGAGTGATATAATAATAATAATAATAATAATAATAATAATAATAATAATAATAATAATAATAATAATAATAATAATAATAATATTTTATTTATTTTGGCAGAGCTAAGGCCATAAGGGCTTCTCTTCCAATTAACCAGCACAAATTACAAGTACATACAGAGTGATTCAGAAATATGGCTATACGTTTGATCGCATTTTGTGACTAAAATATCATTAAATGAAATATGATGCTATAATTGGAAAGGGAATCCTTCAAATTACAACAATAGAACAAAACAAAATACTGCTCACGTGCAGCTTGGCAGGTTGATTTTTGTGGGCTAGCGACGAACGCCTCCACAATTCTCTTCGTTGTTTCTGCAACCGTGCTAATGCGAGGCCTTCCAGGAGGTTTGACTTTCTGCATCCTTCCCGTTTCCAGCAGTCGTTTTCTCCACTTCCCCACAGTCGACGGCTGCAATGCTACGTTAAACTCACGTCTTCCCCGTCTTATGGCCTCATGATCATTAGCATACGTTATTGCCCATGCTGCAATTGTAATTTGCTGTTGCATATTCAACGCCATTTTGACTAATGACGTAAGTTCTACATTGTTTTGTTTTATTCCACTGTTGTAATTTTAATAATTGCCTTTCCAACGGTAATTTCATATTTCCTGTAATAGTAATATTTTCATCACACAACGCGATCAAGCGTATAGCCATATTTATGATTCACCCCGTATTTAATGGTAAGCTATAGATTAAATATGACTATACTAATTATAAAGAGTTAAAAATTCTTCCAATTAACAAGCACAAATTACAAGTACATATCTAACAGTAGGATAGAGATTATATATCCACCCATCCATAGTAATTCTGCCCGAGGGCAGGTCTTTCACTGCAGTCATAGCATTTTCATGCAATGCTTTACAGCTTTACTAGGGAATTATAGGTGTGGTAGCCTCCCGTTGCTTTCCACTCCGGTGAAGGATGGTGATGATAATGATAAGGATGATGATGATGCCGGATGATTTTCGGGGACCGTTGGGCCCTCAGCTTCCTAAGATTTGTCTTACAGGTGAGGAAATGCCCCGAAAAAAACTTAACCCAGGAGCCTGTCCCGACCGGGAATCGAACCCGGGCTTGCTGCATGACAAGGATGCACACTACCTCGAGACCACAGCGGTGGACAGATTATAAATACACTACACTAATTATAAAGAGTTTAAAATTTATTAAATGTTGCAATGTACATTTCATTTACAAAGAACATTTTATACGATGATAATAACAATAATAATACTAATGATGATGATGTTGATAATAATAATAATAATAATAATAATAATAATATGATAAATTATACGAGAAACGCCAATTGATATATTCAATAGAGATAGCTATTGGACAAGGACTTCAGTCCATATTAGTTATCAAAACCTTGGCAAACTTAGAAAGTGCAGAGATCGGTTGTAGTGTAGAAGTTGATGTATTGTTCTCAACTTACTATATATGAACTAAACTTAATACATTTGATTTGCAGTAAACATCTTATCAAAATATGAAATTAGACAAATTAAGGAATAGATTACTAGCTTAAAGAGAAAAAAATCAGTTAAATGGAATTCTCCTACCTAGAATACTGCACATTCACCCAAACATTATTCACTAGAGAGTTTTATTAGGCCTATAGATTTAATCACCGTGAATGACGTCACCAAACAATCAAATTATATTGTTATTTAAAAAAATATATTCAACACACCACCAAATTAAAATTATTAATCTAATTTGCCCAAAAATTATAGCTGACAACAAATTTAAAACTTACATTAATGCCTACATTACCTACATGTAGGGAAAACTGTAGCCTATGACCAGTAGCATGAAGATGAACGACCACGAGGACGACCAATGACTACCTCACTTGAACCCGTAGAGAGATTGGTGACCTAATTTGATGATTCATTCAATTATTCGTTATCATCATCATCATCAGCTTCATGGATTAAGCCTTATAATTTTTTTTTCCCCCGTTTCATTCTTCAACGCTATGGAGCCTATCTTGTTTTCGGTATTCCAACATTTCTTCTACCCTTTGAATTGTAGTTCAATATCAGTTTTAATATGCTGTCGTCTCTCATTCTTTTTATATCTTATTACCAATAATTTCTACCTTGATTTGCTGCTATTATTATTATTATTATTATTATTATTATTATTATTATTATTGTTGTTGTTGTTGTTGTTGTTATTGTTGTTGTTGCTGTTGTTGCTGTTGCTGCTGTTGTTGTTGTTCAACACAAACTTAGAACAAAAACTTATGTCGATGGAAATGGATTTCTTGAGGGGAGCAGCAAGATGTTCAAAATTAGAAAAAAATAAAAAATACTGTCATACGAGAAAAAATTAATATTAGATATTCATTAGTAGGCCTACATTATATAAGACACAAGCGATTAATTTGGTTTGGGTATGTACGACGAATGCAAGAAGAAAGGTTGCCCAGAAAAACATTGGAATGGTGTCCACCTGGAAGAAAAAGGAAAGGAATACCTCGAAACTCATGGATGCAAGAAATAATAACTGGAATGAGAACAAGAGGACCGGAGGAAATGGAGTGGATGGATAGAGAAGAGTGGAGAAGAAAAATAAAACTTTAGACACAGAAAGATGTGTAAATATTCAGATATGTATATAATTAAATAATAATAATAATAATAATAATAATCAGATATCAACCTGCAGGAAGAAGACTCAAAAGACTTCTGGATGGTGTTTCTCTTGAGGCCGAAACAGGTCAACAAATGGCCTAAATTCGTGAATGTACTATGATGATGATGATGATAATAATAATTGTTATTATTATTATTATTATTATTATTATTATTATTATTATTATTATTATTATTATTATTATTATTATGGATAAGTAAAGAGATCAAAACTTTGATTAATTTATTTTATTTAATACACTGGTGCATTATCAATGTAACAACAATTGCGTAATGGCTCGTTTACAGTTGGGGAGCACGGCTATGTGCTTTATAGTATAATTTCAGCCTAACTAACTACAAAATTCTCGGATCAGTATTGTCAGAAAATAATGATATAAGGAATGAGGTATAACGAAGAATATACGTACCTGGCTAACAGGTCTTATTATTCACTCTTAACAATTGTTAAAAACAAAATAGGCCCTAAAACCTAGAGAAATAATCAAAATTAAGATTTATAAAACTTTGATAAGACCCATTATAACATGTTATCGAGACATGGGTCTTAAATAAGAATACATTCAAACAACTAGCAGTATATGAAAGGAAAATCTTGAGAAGGATTTTCGGAGCAATTGAAAGAGGGGATGGGTGGAGAACCAGATACAACGATGAGATACATGAATTGCATAAGGAATTGGATTTGGAGACTCATATCATATGGCAAAGATTGAGATGGTTAGGACGTATCTTAAGGATGGAAACCACAGGGGAGTGAAGATTGTCTTCAATAACATTCTAGACAAAACCAGATTAAGAGGAAGACCAAGAACAAGATGGTGGAATTGTGTACAAACAGACATAAAAGAATGTGGAATAAAGAATTGGAGGGAGTTGGCAATGGATGGAGAAGGATAGAAGAAGGCTGTAACACCAAATAAGAAGAAAAACTAGAAAATTGTTAATAATAATAATAATAATAAACGAACCAGGTAATGTCCAATGTTGCTCATTAGGAACTAAAGTTGAATTGGACCTCACTCATGCTCATCTGTTACTTCAAGCAAATGAGTTTGAAACGGCTGGTTTACACTGTATTCTTCGAAACGTTTAGAAATAGGCTCATATGATTTTCTTCTGTTCACGAGTTTTCGTTTGTCTTACTTCCCAGTAATTATTCAGATTTTTCTGTTTATGGGTACACATTTAAAGGTATAGGGACATTAATGAAAACATGTAAAATTACAATACTTTCCGACTTGATTAGAAGTTGTCATCACGTTCTTTTGTTGCTTACTAAACTGTTTATTCTGTCATTAAATGTTTCGCAGAGCACAAGGGAACAAGGAAATTTAAGAAAACTTGATTCTATTCTCTGGAACAGTATTACACTGTTTTACAAAAGCCATTGTATCGTAGCCGCTAATTTTCTAAAGTGGTTTTCTATAAAAATATCAAAGCCATATGTTTCTGTTGCAAAAGCATATTCTTAAAGCATAAACCTTTTATTCTTTGTATTTATATTTAGCACTTTAGGGTCAGTTTCTTCAACATAGGTATTACGCCAGTTTAACCTATACAAAATACAGGTGAAAACTGGAGTAAAGCAGTTACGTCTGTTGGTGAAATCGACCCATAGAGTACTATATTAGGAACGTTTTAAATATGAGTTTGAGGAATTATTATTTATTTTTTTAGAATAATCCACGACCACATACGGATTCATGAAGTTATTTTAATTTACCTATTACAACGAATTTTTTCATTACACATAAGTTCAAATGCAATATCTTCTTCTTCTTCTTACTTTCACGTGATATACCTAGGGGTCTGTTATGGTCCCAATCCAATGCTTGAAGAGTCTGCCCAAAGATCTCTTGCCTGGTGGCTGGTAATTTAAGATGTGCTATTCTTGTTTGGCTCATTCTTCTTACGTGAGATTTCCAGTTGATTTATATATTTTTGTACATATTCCATGATTGATAAGTCCTTTTACATTTTGAGACTTTTTTAGTAAGATAAGTCCTCACAACAAGTTACTGGCCTGAAATGAACAAGTCCAGTGGTGGTGTTGACATCTTAGGCCTCTGGACAGGCATGATTATGATACAGCATTTCTTCTGTATTTTGATGGAACGGTTGTACCGCTGCTGTGACTCAGGTCCCCAGAGTCCCGTTTGTTTTAGGCAGGTTGCACCACGAGCAGGTGGGGTTGGGATTTAGGTAGGAGAAGTAACATTGAATGCACTTCGCTATCTTTTGCAACCCTATCTTTATGCCATATGTTTTGTTTAATTTGTAGGTAGTTATATTTGAATATCAAATAATTAACCTATTTTTACATTGATCCTGCTTTTGTCCATACATTTTAACAATAACAAAATCTTGAAAATCTATACTACTAGAATGCATTTTATAGGCAATTATTTTAATTTAGGCATAAATAACATTGTATGACTAATTTTACTAATATGAACAAAATGTGTAAGCGTAGGACTCTAGATCAGAGTAAAATCTTTAATCGCACTGTCTTCTACAGCGTAGACATATAGCTTTGTATTTTTACCTTTACACTAAGTTTTAAAAACGTATGTCTAATTTCTGTTAAATATGTAAATGAATTGGAAAATAATAATATGGGCACCCCGATAAAAATCAGAAAATATCAAAAACATTTTCTGAAGGAAAATGCAAATTTTTGTTCATAATGAAAAGCATTACTGATTTGAAAGGATTTATAACGCCATGTATATTAATGGTAAAATTACGTATTCGCTTCGGCAATACAATTCACTTTTTGGGGTTAATGGACTCAGTCCTCGTCCCCTTGTCGGCTTCACTAGAGGCTGGGAGACAGCACAGTAGCCGTAATACCAGTCGCATTCTGCGTTGTCCGTCTGATTATTTTTTGACTGGGAGATAACCATGTGCAGCCTATAGGTTAATTATCTGTTATGAATGATAGAGGAAGACAAAACGTGTTTAATACGAGTTCGCTGGATTTTAAGGCAGTAAAATTTTTGAGCATGCCTTCCTTGCGAAGGGAAGTAAAGCTATGGATCCGTTGTTATGGATATACGACACGTAAATGGATGGACCTTAAGCCCGAAATAAGAGGCCTGTGATAAACGTTTCACCCCTTTTATACCCGGATTTTAGTTGTGAGGCTAATGGCCTGATGTATTTGAGAATTAAGTTCTAAGGAACATTTTTGGACCAAAAAGAGATAGACAGGAGAATGGAGAAAACTATACAATAGTGAGCTATATGATATGTATAGGAAGCCAGATATAATAAGAAAAGTTAAGTCTCGTAGACTGTAATGGGCAAGACATGTGGCACGTATGGGGGATGAAAGAGGTGCATGGAAGTTTCTTGTAAGTAAACCAGTGGGGAAACGCCCAATTGGTAGACCGAGAATGAGGTGGTAGAATAACATTATCCATTGAGGGAAGTCGAGTGGTTAAGGCAGGAAGCCTTGGCGTGGAGCAACGGGACTTGCGCTGGTTCGAGTCCCCATGGGGGAAGAAATTTTCTCATGGAATTTCGGCCATTATGGGACCGGTGTCCACCCTGCATCGTGAGACATTTGGGTAGCTGCAATTAGTAGCGACTCCAGGTTGAGAAGACCAGCTATAACGGCTGGGTACCCGACATGCTGACCACATAACACCCTACACTGGCTGATGATCGTCTACCTCTGTGATTAACACATGTGGATGTGAGGCCAGCAGCCAGCTGGTAGGCCAAGGGTCTTCTAGGCCTGTCGCGCTTGGAGTTTTATTGAGGGAAGTATATTATACGTGGATGATTGGAAAACATTAGCTCGGGATATGGATGTATGGAGAGCTTATGTCCGCGCGGCCATGAATCTCGGGTTCGATAGAACCAGTGAGCTAGTTATGGCCTGATGTACAGAAGGGCTTCGTTAAGTAAGGAATATAAGTAACCAATAACACTGGTCGACAAAAATGAATTTTTTTTTCTTTCACAAGAATAAAAATATGAGATTTTTTCATCCTGAATTTAAATATCATTTAATTTTTTCCTATCAGGCAAGAGTTTTCTGTGATATTCATTTACATTTTTAAACTTTTTATAAGTGTTATCATTTTTAATAAAATCCTTCTAACTCTAACTCATTCTGACTTATCTAGAAAGTGATAGACAGTGATTTTCGGGCATATTTTGGTCACAGTCAGCTCAATACTGACACAGTGCAATTCAGATTAACAGGTCTGAGCATGTTAAAACACGCATGAACCTGCATAGTCCTGTCTTTTGGTGGTACAACATGACATTACATTATAATTTCCTTAAATACAGCTTGAATAAAATCGCTACATATAAGGTAAAGGTTCTTATGACAGGCCAAAGAGAATGCTATAGGATTAAATAGAAATATTGATAAACTCCCCTTCCATCCTTATTTTTCTATTAAAGACACTTTCGGATTCTTAATTTTAATTATAGTGTTAGCAAATTGGAGAATTTGGAAATTGGTTAGTCTCATTGATACTAGGGGCACCCGATAGTAAAAAAATTGCTGCCACAAAAAAACTGTGCCTGATGGAAAAATTCTGACTACATATCTGAATTCAGTATGAAAAAATGCACTAGATTCACTAATCAGATTTTGTGTGAAGAAAACTTTGTCGACCAGTGTAATGCGCTGCCTGAGATTGAACTTGAAAGTTATTGCATACTGTATAAACACATGTCCTGCACTATGCCTATTTACTATGTAAAAGACACAAACGAATCCATTGATGAAGAAGACATGCTGTTTTGCTATTCAACCATGAACGTTTACGTTTGTGTAATATGTAATTACTTGTTGAATGCTTCCAATCAGCGAGTTACTTCGCGTAAGACGCGTCTAGTCACACTTTTCATTAGCATTAATGTTAAAAAAAATCAAAAAGAGATTAATGAACAGCATTTTCGACAAAGAATAAGAAGTAAATTTTTACAGAGGAATGTTGTCATAGTTACGAAGTGTATATCGATAACAATATGGAGTAGACTACATAACAGTGAACTACATGGTCTTTATAAGAAGCCAGTTATAATAAGAACAGAAGTCTCGTAGACTGCGATGGGCAGGACATGTGACACGAATGGGGAATGAAAGACGTACATGGAAGCTTCTTGTAGGAAAGCCAGAGGGAAAATGCCCAGTTGGTAGACCAAGAATGAGGTGGGAGAACAACATTAACTATGATTTGAGGCAAGTAGATTATACAGGGAATGATTACAAAGCATTAGCTCAGGATAGGGATGTATGGATAGCTTATGTCCGCGCAGCCATGAACCTACGGGTTCGATAGTGCCAGTGAGTAAGTAAGTATATCGATAACAATATTCAAAATCAGTGTACCTTTCTCTTCTATTTTGCACTCTAAATACTATAATACTAAAATGTACGTATAAAATTACACATGTTCTTCTTTCTCTTTATATTAATCTCCAGCAGAGAGATAATCCTTCAAATGATCCATGATTGATCCCCGTTCGTCTAGTTGCGGGGCATTTCCCCAGTGGAAAGTTCCTTAACCAGATAATTTATTTGCGCTTATTTCCCTACATATGTCAGCGAGGGATATGTGGTTAGTACATCGGATCAAGGTGACATCTAGTAGAAAACCAAGAAATTACTTGGATGGATAAAGGTGGTTCAATTTTGCTTAGAGGTATTTTTATTCAAACTTGAGGTTTCTTTACGAGCCCGAAAATCTTCAGACTCGGCACCCATGGATTAAAGTTCCTCCATGGACCCCGGCCGGGAGACATCAAATAGATCTGTAAAATAGTACAAATGCTTATATAAAAGTGTGCTAAATTAAATTCTAAACGTCTAGAGGGTGGGGTCAGGATTTTTAAACTGACCCAAACCCTCTGGCGGCACTATGGCCCTGGGGTCGACTCAGCCTCTAACGGAAACGAGTACCAGACGCTTGTTCTGGGGGTAAAGACGGCCGTCACGCAGGGCTGACAACCCGGCTGACATAAAGTGCCGATTGTCTAGAAAAAGTGGAGCCTTAACCTCCTACTACCCCAAGGGCCTCCGGGCCTGTTGTGGGATCACTTTACTTTTAAAGGGGGCATGCCGTAGCGTAGTGGTTAAGGCACTGAGCTACAAACCGGAGAGTCGAGGGTTCAAGTCCCGTTGGGGTCAGGATTTTTAAACTGACCCAAACCCTCTGGCGGCACTATGACCCTGGGGTCGACTCAGCCTCTAACGGAAATGAGTACCAGACGCTTGTTCTGGGGTAAAGGCGGCCGTCACGCAGGGCTGACAACCCGGCTGACATAAAAGTGCCGATTGTCTAGAAAAAGTGGGAGCCTTAACCTCCTACTACCCCAAGGGCCTCCGGGTCTGTTGTGGGATCAATTTACTTTTACTTTACTTTACGTCTAGAGGGTTTGAAAAATAAAATGTATAAATTAATATTACTTTTGATAACTCTTACTTTCATGTTACCACATGGTTTACAATATACTATAGTATAAAATACGACCAGCCACATGGGCTAGTAGACAGCGTTTCTGACTACTGTTCATTAGGTCCCAGGTTCGATTACCGGCCAAACCATAGACATTTTTCCTTAAAGGAAATCATTCTTGTGGTTGCCCATGGCCTGGAATTTAGGTTACGTTTACGTTAAAAACTCCCCTGGCGCCTCATTATCATTTATCATATATCATATGATGGGGATAATGTAACTCCGCTTTTTTGGCGCCCCAACTTCAGAAGTGGGTTACAATTAAGTAAATGCCAGGAGAGAACACCAGAAATGTCGAAATGACAAACCGGAGCATTGAATACAAATAATAATATAAAATACTCAATTGATTTAAAAGTCGATTACTTGGTGAAATAAATGAGAAATTTAACTAAAAAACAACATAAGTTATGTTAATATTTTGTCTACAATAAATATCTTAATAAATTATAAATCACAGATATATTAAGTTATAATTTTTTTTGGCCGCACTCAAGTCTACATAATTATTTTATTATCTTGTTTAATTTAATGGACGTACTTAAGTAAAAGAGACGTTTTGTCCCAGTCTCAAAATTCGAAAAGTATTAATTTCAATATTTCTAGGACAGCAAGTGATATATCCCTTAATATATTCTATCAAGGGCTTGTATTTTTTAAATATTTTTCACTTCTTGTAACTGGAAAATTTAACCTGAATCAAATACACATTTAAAAGGCTAATGTGAAGACGAAGGTAACATATTATTTTGCAAGGATACCATAACACTACAATGGCCTTGCATTTCTCTCTTTAGGTAAGTTTTTTAAATCGGGAAACAGCCAAGCAGAACATGAACTCTGAGCATCTGTTTCAGATCTAACCAACACCCTATTCGGATATAAAAAAATCACATTGAAAATAAATAAATATATATACATATATATTAACATTTTTCACTAAACTAACTACATACATAAACAACTTCATAAAATTATAATGTATCCATAGGCCCTGTGTGTGTGTGTGTGTGTGTGTGTGTGTATATATATATATATAATATGAAAAGAAAAATGAATGCTTGAGTCGGGTTCAAATCCCGACTCAAGCATTCATTTTTCTTTTCATATCATATTTGCCTTCATTGCCATGTCAAAAGTATAGTTATAACATTTTTATATATGAATATGAAAGTTTTCTTGGGTTTTTCGCGTCTTGGATTCAAGTTCGGCCTCTGGCCACTGATTCCGACGTTTCGGCATGATCCCACATGCCATTATCAAGGAATGATCAGTTCGTGTCACAGGTTTAGGTCTTATAGAATAAAATGCGTAGAGTTTTCGCTGTGGTCCGTTTCCGAAGACGTACCTCCATCCAAGGTTTAGTTCTCATAGTCATACTTATATCCGCGAAAATCTGCAATATAACACACACATATATATATATATATATATATATATATATATATATATAGGCAACTCTATGAACTGAATACACTGTATTACTTTTATACTTATCCACACCTATATATGCAACGAACTTTATCAACAAAAAGTAATGTCTGTTCAGGAGTCTTATCAGTAATTTATAGTTTTAGTAGAGCCTCCCTCACTACACGAACAATTTAATGTACAAAGTAAATATTTTAAAATAAAAAAAATACGTCAATTAGCAAAAGGCAAAACGACGAAGTAAAGGAAATCAAAATTGGTATATACAAGTTTGAAAAGGTAAATTAATTTATATATCTCGGGTCAAATTGACAGCAAATAATGATATTATAAGGAATGAGGTACAACAAAGAATATATCTGGCTAACAGGGCATATTATTCACTCTTAACAATGGTTAAAAACAAAATAGGCCCTAAAATCTACAGAAATAATCAAAAATAAACTTTGTTAAGACCCATTATAACATATGTTATCGAAACATGGGTCTTAAATAAGAATACATGCATACAACTGACAATATTTGAAAGGACTATTTAACTCATGCCCCAAATGGGAGTCAATGACCAATCACGTTTCAATGATTTCTGTTTTACAACCAATCAGAGTCGTGTTTCACGAAATATTTATCAGTGTTATAATTACCATATTAAAGAAAGCGCCTCCTTTTTAATATTCTGAAATAGTATGATCCAGTTGCAGTGATAAACAAAAGAAGCAGATGAAGCGTACCTATCGTTTCTCATTTGTTAACATCGCCGTTTACATTAGATATATAAATATTTTAAAATAACTACAGTTAAATAATGATTTGTGAGTAAACAGCTTAATTTTATTCGTTAAATAGTCCTAACAAATGCCACTCTTGATTTCCAAATTCTCTAGATAAATTCACTCCTCACTTCGTGAGTCGTGAATTTATCGATAATTTCGAAATCACTCGTGGCATTACTTATGAAAATATTGAGAAGGATTTTCGGAGCAATTGAAACGAAGGATGGATGGAGAGTCAGATACTAATACAATGATGATATAATGCATTGTTTAAGGAATTGTATATTGAGACATATCGGTCACGGTGGACTAGTGGTTATGCTCCTTGACTCTGGTCCCGAGGGTCGCGGGTTCGGGTTTGTCGGGCCGGGGGTCGGTGGATTTTTTTTAGGATGGAAAAATCCAAGGAGCAAGTCCTCCGGGAGGGACTTTAAGCCGTGGGTCTCGAGTCTGAAGATTTTTGGCTCGTAATAGGTTCTTAAGCCTGAATGAAAAGGTCTCTAAACAAAATTTACCGAATTTTCCCGTCCTAGTACTACCTTGGTTTCCTAGATGTCAGTATGAGGCGGAACGCTGACCACGGTCCACTCAAATGACATCTATACGAAAACAAGTGTAACTAACTTAGTATGGTTCAAATTCTTCCCTAGAGGGGAGAGCGCCTAAATCTCTGTTAAGGGAAACATGGGCTTTCAAGAAGATAAAAGATGTCAAAGTTTGAGATGGTAAGGATATATCATAAGGATGGAAACCACAAGGAAAGTGAAGATTGTATTCAACAACAATTCAGACGGAACCAGATTAAGAGGAAGACAGAGAACAAGATGGTGGAATTGTGTACAAGCAGACGTGAATGGAATTGGATTAAATAATTGGAGAGGGTTGGCGATGGACAGAGAAGGATGGTAGAAGGCCTTAGAAGAGGTTAACGCCCACTTGGGCTGTAATACCAAATAAGAAGAAGAAGAAATACATTTTTACCTGAGTATGTTACAAAATACAACTGACAATGTTAACTCATTTGAAAAATATATATATATTTTGTTTTGAACGAATCATATGAGATTTCTAAAGACGTCCATCATATTTATGTTGACTATTTAACTCATGCCCCAAATGGAAGTCAATGACGATTCGTATCAATGAATTTTGTTCTACAACTAATGACAGTCGTGTTTCACCTCGATCTCTATCGATTTCTCTTTATCAGCTCCTGCTTTTGTCATAAAGAAAGCTCCTCTTTTTAATATTCTGAACAGCTCAGATCACTATTTTTCTTCAACAAATAATTGAATATAACAAATAATGACATATTCCTTGATTTTACTGAATTTGTTTACTAAAAAAATAAATAACCTATAATATTGGTTATAATATACAGTGTGATGTGTTTCATTATTTCTCCACTAGGGCAAATTCTTACAATATTACGATCCTATTTGGCAATAAAAATATGATCACGTTGCATAACCTTACATTTCTGATTTTTTTCTAACATCGCCGTTTACATTAAAGATGTCTTCTTCATCCAATATAAAATATTTTAAAATACCGGTAACAATATTTAAATAATGACTTTTGAGTAAACAGCTTAATTTTATTCGTTAAATTGTCCTAACAAATGCCACTCTTGATTTCAAAATCTTCTAGATAAATCGGAAATCACTCGTGGCATTACTTATGATGAATTATCTGTGTTGAGACGACTGCATGAGTTCTGAGGTGTGATGATAAGGATTTTTCAATTATTCTAGATTATGTGGGGATAAAATACAACATTTAACAGTACATAGCGTGACATTATGGTCCATGGGACGTAATCTGCCTGATATAAGCATTTAAACATCATATTATTTTGCATTAATGTTTTTTTACACGCTTTATATTAGCTTGACCTGTATCTATGTAACGGAATCTTTCAACACGATTTTCACCCACTTAAAAACATTTGATCGACTTGAAACTTTGTATACTTTTAAAGGACCAATGGCAATACAATAATTTTATTATTTTTTTAATATCCTAACCAGGATCAACACGACATAAAAAAATAAAGACCGGTATAATAGGTTGCGGACGTATCGACGTTTTAGTCTATTGGTTGAATGCAGGCTTTCACGGCCGGTAATCATGATGTTGAGTGATTCCGGGTTCTGGCCGTGGTCCATAGTTGGTGTTGATACCAGACGTTTCGCCCTCAACTGCGGAGGGCATCTTCAGTGGCGAGTGCTTCTAGGCGTGTTTCCTGGTCGGAAGCTCTACTTAGAGTGAGGGTAAGTAGAGCTTCCGACCAGGAAACACGCCTAGAAGCACTCGCCACTGAAGATGCCCTCCGCAGTTGAGGGCGAAACGTCTGGTATCAACACCAACTATGGACCACGGCCACAGAACCCGGAATCACTCAACATCACGTTTTAGTCTATTGTTGTGGTAGCTCAGTTGGAAGAGTGGTGGATTATAGTGGTATATAATTTCAGTAATCCATAGGTTGCTGGTTCAAATCCGGCTGGGAGGATTTTTTAGAAGAGTATTATTACTAGCTCATACTACAATAGTATCGAATTTAAAGATAATTAAATTTTTTGAAAACCAAACTAAAAAATAAAAATAAATAATAGTTTTAAAAACTAAACACGCTTTATAAGAAAACCGAACTAAAAAATGAAAAATAATTTTAATTTCCAACACGCTTGGGACAAAATTAAAGTGGCCAATAAAAAAAATCATCTGCAACATATCTAGAATAAAACTAGAGTTACCTACAAAAAATAATTTTACCATCAAAAGCGGTGTGGTGTTCTACATCAATTAATATATTTGATAATAAACAGATATTGGTAAAAGTAAAGTCTCTAAGAAGAAAACGTAAAAACCATAAAAAGCACCACACGCTTTTGATGGTAATTTTTGTTGTTGATAGGCCTAACTCTAGTTTAATTCTGGATGTGTTGGAGATCATTTTTTGTTGTTGACCACTTTAATTTTATCCCAAGCGTGTTGGAAATTAAAACTATTTTTCATTTTTTAGTTCGGTTTTTTTAATAAAGCGTGTTGTTTTAGTTTTTTAAACTATTATTTATTTAGAGTTATTTTCCATCCTGTGTTAAATTTGAAACATTGAGAATATTGTGAGCAGAAGTTAATCTTATTGTGGCTCCATATTCCTATATGATGTTCATCTCTTTAAGTTTGTAATCTTATATTATTATTCACTGGCACTATCGAGCCCGTAGATTCATGGCCGCGCGGACATAAGCTCTCCACGCATCCCTATCATGCGCTAATGCTTTCCAATCATTCCCTGTATAATCTACTTCCCTCAAATCATAGTTAATGTTGTTCTCCCACCTCATTCTTGGTCTACCAACTGGGCGTTTTCCCTCTGGTATTCCTACAAGAAGCTTCCATGCACGTATTTCATTCCCCATACGCTCAATATGTCCTGCCCATCGCAGTCTACGAGACTTAACTGTTCTTATTATATCTGGCTTCCTATAAAGACCATGTAGTTCATTGTTATGTAGTCTTCTCCATCCACCTGTTTTTTCATCTCTTTTTGGTCCAAAAATTTTCCTAAGAACTTTATTCTCAAATATTCGTAATCTCCTTTCCTACCTTAAAGTAAGAGTCCATGTTTCGCAGGAATCTTATGATAATTAAAAAAAAAACTGTACTAAACTTTAATATTATAATGATATACAATTTGTATGCAACACAGACATGGTTGTATATTCGGTTGTGCACTTGGAATTTGCATTGAAATCACGACTATATTGATGTGCATTGTACATGCAGTACCCCTATACATCTTAGGTGTCAACTCCCAAGGTAACTGTTTCAGTAGAGTAGGGCACTAAACAGACATAATGCAAGCAGACAGTATCTAAACTTCATCCTGGCCACAATTTAATAAAACACATGATGACTTAGTTGCCAACATAAATTAATGTTGAACATATTTATTTGCGAAGTGTATCTTGAAAAAAGTCAGTATTTATAGAAGAGGTCAGGGCTTCGGCTATTCTTTACAACTTTAATTCCTTCATAAACTCTTGTCAAATTTTATTCATAGGGTTTCATTTTTCAAATTATTTCCCACCATTCACAATGATTTTTACATTTTTTCTAGCGATTATTTCAATATATTTTTCTTTGATATGATTTTTAACTACATACGTAGCATGAAGACTTGGCAGCCATATTGATGATAACAAATATTCTATACAACAAGAAAACTGTTTCAGTGCAGCCAACATAGAATATGTACTAATTAACTGTACACATGTACTTCAAAATTTCAGAACTTACTATTTATTTTTGGGCGTTGCATTCTTTCACAGGTTAGAGTACTTAAATTGCGTTAAGTTCAAAATCTTAAATATATTTTCTGAGTTCTTCAATGTCCAATATATCCCAGTCGTACTTAAATAATATAAACTGTTGAATAATAATTTGGTGTCAGTCGTTGTGGTCTCGACGTAGCGTCGCTGCCTCTTACACGGTGGGTCCGGGTTTCATCATCGGTCGGGACAAGTTCCTGGGTGGTATTTTTCCTCATCTGTAAGACAAATGTCGGGTAACTTTTAGGTCGAACGGTCCCCGAACATCATCTGACTATTATAAATTCATATAGGCCTACACATATGCCATATTTAGTATGCATATGTGGATGAATTATGTGTTTCATCTTAATGTTGATTTGTTTCGCAGGAGATTCTAGATTGAGCTGTTTCTTATATCCTTATATAGTCAAAAAAGTTTGTTTGTGATCCTAAGTTTAAAACCCGTCTCCCGATAGGTCCTGACATTCTAAACCCGGATGACGAGCGTCATGTAAATATATATGAGGTGAGAGGTTAAATTACGATACATAAGAAGAAGAATAGTAATTGGTCGTAATTTATCTCAGATAATAACATTATATAAGTATACCAATCAAGGAAATTATTGAACCTATAAAATTAGCTAAAATCACAGTTGAAGTTGTACTTAGATAGGCTACTGCGGTATAATTTTGATTACAACAGGAGGTTTATTATAATGTCGGGTCTGCATATATGAAAATTAAACATTATTTGAAATATTCTTGGTTCTTCCGTGTTCTGTTGTCCTTAAGAGGTGTCAGTTGTTAAGAGGATTGAAAAATAACTAGTAGGCCTAATAATAAAATCAGTTCTAAATACTCGACATCATTAAAAATTGTGTTAATTATGGATATACTTAACTTTAAAAATATAGATGTATTTCCAGATATCATAACTTGGGCTAGGATTTTTATGTAATAGAAGGTAAGGTTGAAATGCAGATAGTATACAAGTGTTTGTAAAACCAAAATAAAAGGCAGTCAGATGTCTAACTTTTCATTAACTATAATACTAATTCAACTGTTTGTATGTGAAACCAAAATAAAAGACAATCATAAATCCAACTTGTCATTATACTACGTTGCAATGATAAGTTTTAGTACATAAAAATCCTAGCCCTAATCATAACATATTCGGTATTAATTAAATGTTTTATAACAGTGCTTTGGTTATCGCTTATATATATATATATATATATATATATATGTAGTCGGCCGCGGTGGACTAGTGGTTATGCTCCTTGCCTCTGGTCCCAAGGGTAGCGGGATCGATGGATTTTTTAGGACGGAAAAATCCAAGGAGCAAGTCCTCCGGGAGGGAATTTAAGCCGTGGGTCCCGAGTCTGAAGATTTTCAGACTCGTAAAAATCCTTAAGCCTGAATGAAAAGGCCTCTAAGCAAAACTTACCGAATTTTCCAGTCCTAGTACTACTTTGTTTTCCAAGATGTCAATATGAGGCGGAACGCTGACCACGTACCACTCAGAATGACATCTATACGAAAACAAGTGTAACTAAATTAATATGGTTCAAATTCTTCCCTGTAGGGGGAGAGCGCCTAAATCTCTGTAAAGGGAAAACATAGGCTTACAATACAAAAAAAATATATATACATACTTCCCCCTACCTCTCATGATAGAGAATATATATGGGGGAAAAATGAATGTTTCTGCTAGGATGCCTGGATGGCGTGAGTGGTGGTGCACTGAAGTATTAATTCAGAGGTCCGGGTTCAAATCCCCGTTCAGGCATTTATTTTTCTTTTCATGTCATATAAATTGAAATGCAATTCTCTCACCTTCTATAATTTGTAATAAGAAAGTTACATTTAACTAAAAGCAGTTATTATATTTGAAAATCCATCATATCAGTTATATTGTTGTAGGCATAACTATAATATTTTGTTTGTATGACATGATTTAATGTTATAATTTTTTTAATTTACAACAACAACACATGAGTACATTTATAAACTTAATAAATACAATGATAAAACTTTCTTTAAATAAAATAAATTACCACAAAGAATTGAACTACATAAAAATGTAGCTATAAAAACGGATACAATTCACAAATAATGAACAAATCAGTTAGAAAACAAAGAAGAAAAAATATTTTAAAAAATGAACAAAACTTGAAAAGGAAGATAATATAAAAACAAAAAAGGATCACATTTACTTACACTGGGTAATGAAGCAATGAAACTGGCAAAATCCATCAAGAAATATGATAAAAACATAAAAATAGCTTACAAAACTAGCAATAAATTAAATAACCTAATCCCTAACTAAATAGAAGGAAATAATAAATATGAAAATAAAAGCGTATATAAAACTCAAATGTAACGACTGCGAAAATTTTTATACAGGTAAAACATACAGAAGTTTTAAAATAAGATTTAATCAACATTTCTCAAACTTCATTAAAACAGAGAGAGAATCAGTTTTTTGCAGAACATACTTTAGAAGCCAGGCATCGATTTAACAACATCGATAATACAATGTCAATAATCCATAAAGAGAACAATAGACACAAAGTCAATATCCTCGAAGAAACTGAAATTTACAACGAGGAAAAAAATACGAACATGCTGAACGAGAACACGCCCAACGATCAAAACCCTCCATATGAAATATACAAATAATTTAGTACCATTATAAATCCTGAAGATGAACCATACTCTTTGAAAGGCCTGGATTTTAACAGTGTGACGACGTTATACAACAGAAGTTAATATAGTTGAGGACAGCTGTTTTATCAGGTACGGATTTTAAAATTTTAACATGATTTAACTTTAACTTAAAAAATAAAATTTTTCGTACATACGCTATTGATGAAATTGTGACGTCATTTTATGGACTGATTTACTTAATCTGCTACAAGAGCTTCAACTTATGGCATAATGAGTAAAATAGCTTGACCATTTAACTCATGTCCCAAATGGGAGTCAATGACCAATCACGTTTCAATGAATTTTGTTTTACAACCAATGATAGTCGTGTTTCACCTCGATATTTATCCACTTCTGTTTACCAAAACAAAGAAAGCTCCTCCTTTTTAATATTCTGAACAGGTCAGAGCATTATTTTGCAGTGACTGACTCTCCAACAAATGCGTTGAATGTAGCAAATAATGAACAGATTCCTACGAACTATACATTTGATAATTGTTTATTCAATAATTGAGTTTTTAAATAATGATTTTACTGAGTTGTTTCCTAAAAAATGAACTAATAACCTATAATATTGGTTATAATATACAGTTTGATGTGTTAAATTTTTTCTCCACTAGAATGCATTCTTACAATATTGCGATCCTATTTGCAAATAAATAGTATGATCAAGTTTCATTGATGAACAAATGAAACATAACCAAACATTTCTCATTTGTTTTCAAACCTCGCCGTTTACAGTAAATATATAAATATTAAAAAAAACTATATTTAAATAATGATTTGTAAATAAACAGCTTAATTTTATTCGTTAAATAGTCCTAACAAATGCCACTATTTATTTCTTATTCCTCTAGATAAATTGGAAATCACTCGTGGCATTCATCATCATCATAATTGGCTCGACAGCCCCACGTGGGCCTTGGCCGCCTTCAGAAACCTATGCCAGACATCCCTGTTCTGCGCTTCATTCTTCCAGTTTTTTATTTTTAAAATTTTAATGTCTTGAATTATACCATCCTCCCATCTCAATTTAGGTCTTCCAACTTTTCTGGCCAATAGTGGTTGTTCATTGTAAATTCTTTTTGTAATCCTTTTGTTGTCCATGCGAATAATGTGTCCAGCCCATGCCAATCTATTAACTTTAACAAAATTCAAAATATCTGGCTGATTGTACAATTTATACAATTCATTATTGTATCTCTTTCTCCATGCATTATTTTCTTTCACGGCACCAAAAATGGATTTCAGTATCTTCCTTTCAAAACGCCCTAATAATTCATCAGATTTCAACATGGTCCATGTTTCTGATGCGTAAGTTAACACTGGTCTAAGGAGAACTTTATACATGAGTATTTTTGTCTTTCTAGATATAAACTGAGATCTAAACATTTTCCTGAGTCCAAAAAAACATTTGTTTGCAGCCATGAACCGTAGATGTATTTCAGCCGAATTGTCATTTCTACAATTTACTTCAGATCCTAGATAAATAAAGCTATGAACCAGTTCAAATCTAACAAATGCCACTCTTTATTTCTTCTTCCTCTAGATAAATTGGAAATCACTCGTGGCATTACTTATGACAATTTAATTGCTCTACCTCGACAGTTATTAAGAAAAGTGTGCCAATAGGGCGATTTCCAGGAATTATTACTTCGGACGTAATGTTTTGAGATACACATATGTCCCTATATTTTTTAAATCCAAATATATTTTTAATTTACAACAACATTGTAATAATTTCACATCCATCCATCGTAATTCTGCCCGAGGGCAGGTCTTTCACTGCAATCATAGCATTTTCATGCCATGCTTTGCAGCTTTACTAGGGAATTGTAGGTGTGGTAGCTTCCCGTTGCTTTCCACACCTGTGAAGGATGATGATGATGATAATGATAAGGATGATGATGATTGCGATGGCCACATGATTTCGGGGACCGGGGATCGAATCCCGGGCCCGTTTCGTGACAAGGCAGTATGCTACCTCGAGACCACAGCCGTGGACTAATTTCACATAATTGAGAATAAAAAAATATTATTTTGATATGAGTTGCTTTTTATCACTCTTGATAACTGACTTCTCTTAAGTTTCATGCAACAAATCTAAGGCCTGGAACCGAGCAGACTAAGATACTGGTCACCCCGTCTAACGTCAACCCTCATCCTATGAAATTAACACATTGACAAATTATATCCTTAGTTGAATGTAGGCTTTCGCGGGCGGTAATTATAATGTTGGGTGATTCCCGGCTATGTGGCCGTGGTCCATCACTGGTGTTCCTACCAGAGTTTCTCCCTCAACTGCGGAGGGCATCTACAGTGGCGAGTACTTCTAGGTGTTGTTTCCTGGTTGGAGGCTCGACTGTGAATGTAATATAATTTTACAAGACAACACAACAACACATAAATAAATTTCCTCGTCGAGTCTTCGACCAGGAAACAACACCTGTCTTTCGGAATCCCTGGACCATCTTTCTCCTCATCTCTTCCAGCATTTTCTTCACGTCCTGCATTTTTTTACAATCTGACAACACCGCACTGTTCTCGAGATCTAGAAACACGCCCGCACACTTCTACTTACAAAAAGCAACTCTTAGAAGTACTCGCCACTGAAGATGCCCTCCGCAGTTGATGGAGAAACGTCTGGTAGGAAAACCAGTAATGTACTATGGCCACATAGCCCGGAATCACTCAACAAAGTGATATCCTTATTTGTGTTTTTCTTTTTGCCAATTAACTCACATTGTAATATATTCTGTTTTTATAATGGACGTTCACAGTGATATTAATCAGTATTTTATATCTCAGAATATAATAATAATAATAATAATAATAATAATAATAATTATAATTAATAATAATGCTTTATTTTAGGTGGCAGAGGTAAGGCCATAAGGCCTTCTCTTCCACTCAATCCCACAACAGGCCTCAGGAGGCCCTTGGGGAAGTAGGAGGTTAAGGCTCCCACTATTGCTAGACAATCGACACTTTGTGTCAGCCGGGTTGTCAGCCCTGCGTGGCTGCCGCCTTTACCCCATCTAGCTTGACAATTATCAATAATTGCAATTTTTAGGCTGTAGCTGTAGGGAAGGTAACTTAAAATGTTCCTAGAATATGTATATAATTATTATAATATTCATAAAGGTTCCGGTTGCTCTAGAATTTCTATAAAAGTTTTATTCTTGCTTATCTATTTACTTTAAGAAATTTTTATATGCTAGATTTTTCTTTAATTAATATGAACAAGCGTCTGGTACTCATTTCAGTTAGAGGCAGAATATAATAATAATAATAATGTTTTATTTTAGCTGGCAGAGTTAAGGCCATAAGGCCTTCTCTTCCACTCTTCCAGCGAATAGTAGAATTATACAAAAATTACATACATATTACAATTTTAAGATATTAGGATATAGGCCTATTCATTTTAAGTAATAAGGAAATTAGAAACATAATGGAAGCAGAAGAAAGCATAATTGAAAGAATTGAGAAGAAGAAATTAAAGTGGTTAGGACATGTTTTAAGAATGGAAGATGAGCGATTGCCGAAGCAACTATATGAATGACATCCGAACAGAAAGAAGAAAAGAGGGAGACCAAAGTTAACATGGAAGGAAAACATGAAGACAGTAATGCAAGCTAGAGGGCTAAGCATCGAAGATGCCCAAAATCGTAGGCTTGGGATGTTTGGCACGGGAAGACGGCAGCAACTGTAAAAACCCGAAGATAGATAGAAGTAAATAATGAATATGAGATTCCGGAGAATCTAACCTAATTGAAATGTTTACTGTCACTGTCTAGTAGATGCTAGTCACGTGGTTAGCGTAAAAACAGTACCTTAATCTTAATTTCATTTTTCATTTTAGGACCCACATTTATGATTCTTTTTCTCTTTCTACTGTTGTTGATATAGACCTAACTTCATATCTAAATAATGTAACATTTCCAGAAGTTTCTGTGTACAGTAAATTTCGATACGAGATGTTCATAAGCAATGTGGTATAAGTTTACATATTAAGTAGATACCCATACTGAAACTCCACTCCTTTTAAAAAACAAAACATATAAAAAATATTAACTATAATTTCGCCATGTGGACCAATAGCATTTAAGTTTTACCAATTCTAACATGAGAAGAAGGAGGTGACATTTTAGTAAAGCTGAGCTGTGATTGGTTGTTTGGTTGCGAGACTACTTTCTTGAAGGCATGTACTTATAAATGCATGTATGTGTGGGCTCGAGACTTGTATGAATACATAATGCTTATTCTGTCTTTATCCTCTCTTTTATTCCATCTTCTATTCTGTCCTTTTCGTTGAGCAAGATCAAGCATCCTGGACGACATCTGGTGTGAAGTGCAGTAATGAAAACTAAATAGAGTCTGTCCGCTCAAAATGATGTATCGACATCTTCCTTTGAATATGTCAGTTAAAACACTTACATTTGTTTAGTATTGAATTTCGCTGCTTCTCTAATGTTTATCCGTAGCAAAGACAACTCTATATGATTTGGATGTTGTTATCGCAGACTTCAGAATATGACATCTACTTGCTTTATTGAAGTTTATTATACTCTGTTTTATAGAAATGGGCTAAATAAATATACTAATTAATAACAAATGCACACCCCTGTGGTTTCGAGGTAGCGTGCTGCCTCGTCACGCAGCGGGACCGGGTTCGATTTCCGGTCGGGACAGGCTCCTGGGTGAGATTTTTTTTCGGGGTTTTTCCTCACCTGTAAGACAAATGTCATGAAGCTTAGGGCCCAACGGCTTCCGAAAATCATCCGGTTATCACTATCATCATCATCCTTCACCGGTGTGGGAAGCTACCACACCTAAAATTCCCTAGTAAAGCTTTAAAGCATAACATGGAAATGCTATGATTAGAATGAAAGATCTGCCCTTGGGGAGAATTACTATGGATGGAATAAAAAAATAATGTTTATTGAAATTAATCATACTGTGTGGTCAGCTCATATTTTGATTGTCAGATCGGTGAGTGATTTGAACTCTGCTTCTTCGTATTTTCGCTTCATAACATTCCGCTCATTATTTCCTTCTTTTATAAAAGGCCTGAGCATAAAATAAAAGATTGAAGATAAGTTGAAAAAATGATAATTGAGGCTATATTTAAAGATGACATTAGTATTGTGTTATAAGAGATAAGCGAAAACTTTGTATAAATATATGTAAAAATGGTAATGGAATGAGCTATATTGCGTTTATAAATATCTAGTTATTTAAAAAAATATTCCAAATGCAAGAAATATACAATCTTGGATAAGAAGAACTATCAAACTACCAGGAAAATATTGGGTGATGTATTCGTTTCCATTCTATATATAGTTGCTTTAACGTCTAAGATAGGCTAATATTGCATATACTTTTAAATGATACTATGAAATGGTTACTAAAATGAAACAAACTAATCAATGAAATTCCAACTTAGACTTTTCATTGACAACTGAGAAAAAACAAGAAAAACCTTAGTCACGTTGATTGAATCTGAGATTTGAACTCGGGATCTAATTAATACGAGTATGAAATTCTAACTTGAGTCTATTCGTTCGATTTAAGGTACCGGTATTTATTTTTTATGTTAATTCATATATTCATACTTTAATTTAACAACGCTCTTTAACATAACAAGTCATTAGCCATATAATTTAAATCTAAGTTTAATGAACTCAGACTAATATATTATAGGCTTGAGGTTCCTTTACTTACTTACTTACTCACTCACTGGCACTATCGAACCCGTAAGTTCATGGCCGCGCGGACATAAGCTCTCCATACATCCCTATCCTGAGCTAATGCTTTCCAATCATTCTCTGTATAATCTACTTCCCTCAAATCATAGTTAATGTTGTTCTACACCTCATTCTTGGTCTACCAACTGGGCGTTTTCCTTCTGGCTTTCCTACAAGAAGTTTCCATGCACGTCTTTCATTCCCCATACGCGCAACGAGTCCTGCCCATCGCAGTCTACGAGACTTAACTGTTCTTATTATATCTGGCTTCCTATAAAGACCATGTAGTTCATTGTTATGTAGTCTTCTCCATTCACCTGTCTGTTCATCTCTCTTTGGTCCAAAAATTTTCCTAAGAACTTTATTCTCAAATACTCGAACTTGAGGTTCCTTTACGTGCCGTAAATCTATAAATACAAGACCCATAAGTTTACTTCCCTACCGAGAAGAGCCGTGAATCTCGGTGCCAAAAACGAGTATCGTTACCACTAAAATCCATTAAAATCGACAAAGAATAATTTAATTGCTTCTTATTACAGAATTATATTCTTAAAAAGTATTCATTTTTTCACTTTATTTGAAAATAGACAAGTCGATGATACTGAATGGAGGTTTTTCGTAATTTGTTACAGGTTGTGAAAAATTATAAAATTATTATTGCTAATTAGGAAAACTCCAATAATTATATGACGAAAGTTAAAAATTAAAATGTGCCTGTTGGCAGGTGCCGTCGTCCTCAACTTTGTTAAAATATTGTATATAAAATTAACTGGAGCGCTTTCGGAAGTTATCTTCCATCTTCGGCAGATTGAGCTTCAGCTACTCGTTGTTGTTGTTGTGTACGGTGATGTATACTCAACTGTTTGTAGCAGCAACTGACTTGTTTTGACGTACACAACAACCTCAACCTGCCGAAGATTGAAGATAACTTCCGAAAGCGCTTCAGTTAAGTTTATAAATAATATTTTAACAAAGTTGAGGACGACGGCACCTGCCAACAGGTACATTTTAATTTTTAACTTTCATCATATGACTATTCACCTCAACGGAATGTGATATGAACTTTACTAATATTGACTCCAATAAAGCAATATATTTTTATGTATAATTTATTAGAAAGTATTTTTTCCTCTTTCATATATTATAAACAATTTAAATATCAATAAATACTAGCAACATATTGCTTAGGGAAAATGTATGGTTTCCAATTAATTATAGGGTACTAATTATGCTTTTATAGATTTTCTATATAGGTGCCAGACGAACAAATGTCATTAAAAAAATCTCAAAGATCTCCAGCTATACACGTTTTCACAAAATGTCTTTGCCATTTACGACTTGGAAGTTCCTTTCCATTCTTGCCTTTGGATTATAAGCTTATATTTTTTTAACCAGGATTTACAAACACATTATGTATTCTCTTTTGGTGAATTAATTTTTGTATATTTAAATTGTTGTATTCAATTTGGCTGAAAACCAAACGAAGGAAAATTCTGAGAGGTAATTAATCAAATAGAGCTGAAAACTAAAGAAATCATTTTTTAAAATTCAATTAACGGATAAATCTGAATGATGAAGTTACCATAAACAATTTTATAACCTGTTACTATTACAAAAAAAAAACAATCCATATCCCAGTTTGACCTAATATAATCAAATGATTATCATTTGTTTGTTTCGATTGTAAACTAACACATGGAATAAGATAGTAGCACTTCTGTTAGGTAGATAAGTTATTCAAAATGCAAGAAAGTAAATAAAAACTAAAAAAAAGTAAACATTTAGGAAACATGTGTTTTAGGTTACAGGAGTTTCCTAAACAGGAGATTAAATTAATATATTAATATTATATTAAAATTTGTTGTCTTAAGATTGAGAAGCGTATATTTATTCGATTATACACCTTAAATATACCAATGAGTAAATTTAACCATAGACTATGTTAAGTGAAAGCCTCTTAGTTGAGTTTAGAGGGGGTTTTTTTTTTGTCACACAAATTATCGTAACGCTTGATCTTCAGCACAATCATTCAAGCAGGAGTTCCTAAAGGAATTTCATGAACTTCTTTTTATAGACACGACTTTTCAAGATGTAATAAACTAAGTGCAGTACAATTCGTACATGACATCATTGTTTTAAGTAAAGGTATGTGGGAATCCTCAGCAGAGACTCAAAAACTTTATTAATATAATAGGCAGCACTTTCCGCTATCAATGACAGATTCAACCGTCACCCAATTGCAACCTCTATTGTATTGTAAGCCCATGTTTTCCCTTTACAGAGATTTTAGGCGCTCTCACTCTACAGGGAAGAATTTGAACCGTACTAATTTAGTTACACTTATTTTCGTATACATGTCATTTTTTTTGAGTGGTCCGTGGTCAGCGTTCCGCCTCATACTGGCATCTAGGAAACCAAGGTAGTACTAGGACGGGAAAATTCAGTAAATTTTGCTTAGAGGCCTTATCATTCAGGCTTAAGGATTGTTTACGAACCTGAAAATCTTCAGACTCGGGACCCACGGCTTAAAGTCCCTCACGGAGGACTCGCTCCTTGGATTTTTCCGTCCTAAAAAATCCATCGACCCCGGCCGGGTTTGAACCCGCGACCCTCGGGACCAGAGGTAAGGAGCATAACCACTAGCCCACCGTGGCCGATGCAACCTCTATAAGAACAAAATTAAACCAACATCTTGGACATATTAGCCTAGGCTGGATTAAAGGACATGCTGGAACTACAGGAAATGAACGTGCAGATTTTCTTACCAAATCAGCTGCTAATTCAAATGTGGATTACTTTTACTCCTTCTGTCCTCTATCGTACATTAAAGAAGTATTAAAAATGATCTCTTACAAAATTGGAATGCTGAGTGGTTAAACAGTATTAATGGTGCTTTGACAAGAACATTATTTTTCCCAACTTTTTTGACCGAATTAAGTGCAAATACGTAGAACCAAATTTTGTATTAACACAATTTATGACTGGACACGGTAAATTTGGACATTATTTGGAATGATTTAAAATAGGTACAGATACCTGTATTTGTAAAACCTCCAGCCAGTCTATCTCACACCTGTTATTTGAGTGTCCCGCATTTGGTTCCAAAAGACATGAATTTGTAAAAAAATTAAGTTATTGCCATAATAGATTATAACTGCCTTTGTCAAATATTTTATGTAAGAAGTGTTGCTATAGAAAGCTGTGTGACTTTATCCATTCATATTTTTAAGATACTTTGAGTTAGTTTTTTCTTGCGTTTGTTAATTAATTTATTTATTTGTTCAGATTACGTTATTATGTATCGCTAGAAATTAGCCATACTCTAAATTATTGTAAATAAATAATTGTATTGTAACTAAAACCTTAACATACCGGATGGTGAAATAGGGTTCATATTATTGGAGATTCAATAAAAAAATAAAAATATAATAGACAAATGCTGCAGGAAGCGGAAAATTAAAATGAAACTCCATGAAGTCACAGGTAGTCAATTTCACCTACAAAACAAAAGAGAAACATTATAGGCCTATACTTACTCTACAAGGCGAGCAGATGCATCATGCAGAATCAGTGTCTTTTCCTGATCTCATGTTAGACCATAAACTGATCTGAAAAAAAAAATAATCAGAGAGGCTAAGCAAGATGAGCCTTAAATTAAAACATCTTCTCAAAGGAAAATCACGTCTACTAATTCGTCTAAATAGATTAATTGTACATTAATAAGACCTATTTTGATATCCATCCATAGTAATTCTGCCCGAACGCAGGTCCTTCATTGCAATAATAGTATTTTCATGCTATGCTTGCAGCTTTACTAGGGAATTGTACATGTGGTAGCTTCGTTCCTTTCCACACCGGTGAAGGATGATGATGGTGATGATGATAATGATAAGGATGATGATGACGGCCACATGATTTCGGGGATCGTTTGGGCCTTACAGTTTTCGTGACATTTGTCTTACAGGTGAGGAAAAACCCCGAAAAAAAACCTCACCCAGAAAAACTGCCCCGACCGGGGATCGAACTCGGGCCCGCTGCGTGACAAGGCAGCACGCTACCTCGTATTTTGCTCTATGGATGTGCAATTTGGAGCTCAGCTTCAAACTCGAAAATAAAATGAACCCTCAGAAAAGGTTCTTCGATTGTTAGCAGATACACCATGGTACATCTGCAAGGGAACGCTGAATAAATATCTGAATACGCCAATTGTAGAATTAATACTTCGCTGTTATTATGCCGGGCTACTTCAATCCTACAAAGACCTTCCTAATGACTTAATGGGCAGCATACCAATTCGTCTGCCTCCAGAGCGCCAGTACCGAAGACTCATCTCCCTTATGAACTAACGGCGCCTTCTTTGAAGCAATAAGTGGACGGCCAGTCTTCTGCAATCTATTCACGTGTCTTCTATGCACAAATTATATCATACTTAATGAATAATAAAATGTACTAGTTAAAAATAACACAAATTTAGGCATATATATTTCATTATGAGTTTAAAATGCATTATTACATTCATACATACTATTATCCTTCAATTCCTAAAATTGCAAAATTTAATATTTTTATGTTTGTAGGCTCAACTCTGAAAACGCATTTGTTATTGTTTATAGGAACTCTTGTCAAATCACCTTCTCACTAAAAACGTTAATCTAAAATTATATCAAACAGTTATTCTTCCAGTTATATAATATGGATGCGAAACTTGGTCTCTTACCTTAAAGGAGGTAAAAGTAATACTAGTATTTGAGAGGAACATTTTTGGATTAAAGAGACGAACAGACAGGTGAATGGAGCTGACAACATAACATGATGTTTATGGAAAACCAGATGTAATTAAAACAGTTAAGTCTGGTAGATATAGGCAAGACATGCAGCACGAATTGGGATAAAAGGGGAGGTAGGAAAATTCTTCTGGGAAAATCAGAGGAGAAGCACATAGTAGATAGGCCAATACTGAAGTGAAAGAATGTCTTTAACCATGATTTGAGGGGGTGAATTATACACGGGATGTTCGGAAAACATTACTTCAGGAGATAGATGAATGTTGAACATCTGGGTTTGATTGAGTTAGTTATTTATAATGTGTCGTACCACAGTGAAAACTAATAACTCGTGTATGTCCACACTGATATTGTCCTGTATTTTAATACACATATGACCCATCTTTCACAATTGTATTTAATTTACGTCAATCGCTAATTTATTTTACTCGAAAAACAACATTATTAATTCAAGGATTAACAGAAAAACATATAAAAAAGAGAGATAGGACACAAACATTACATTTTCTATAAAAATAGCACTTCATAAATTACCATAAGTTACACATGTTAATCAGAATATTTATTTTAACGGCACAATGCTTGGTTCCATGGAGTACGCAATCCAGCTTTTTGTATAAATTTAAAACCAAAAATAATGCGCAGTATGTACCACAGCGACTCTACTATACTCAGTTGTCGATATGCAAAGTAGGTCTGTATAATTTTGACAGTAAATACATAACATTAAATATCATTATCATCAATTGCAGTCATGAATTAGGCCATTGGCCTGTTCCGCTTCAGGATAGAAATTGATCCCTCCATCTCTTCTTAGGTCTTCCTGGGTCTCTTCGTCCTGTGGGTCTGTAGTTCAATAGCTGCAGAGGTAGTCTATTGTTTGGCATTCTAAGAAGGTGTTCATGCCAATTATTTTGTTATTTGTTATATGGTTTCAGTTACTGCTGCTGTGTTGAGAGCTTTACGGATATCTTCATTAGGCATTTGGTCATATGTATAACCCGCTAAAGGTCTTAATAACTTCATTTCTACAGCTACTAATCCTGTTTAATTTACCTGTAGTAAGAGTCCAGGTTTTAGAGCCATAAAGTAGAGTTGGAAGAGCCATTGTTTTATAAAATTTTAGAATTATATCTGGGCGTACTTTTCGGAGAAGAATGTTTTTTATTGTCCCTATAAGTTTTTGGAATTTTACCAATTGTATGTCTGTGTCTTTACATGTGTCGTAGGAAAGGCTGCAGCTAAGATAAGTAAAATTATTAACTTGTTGTATTATATTGTTGTTAATAACAATTTTAGTTCGTATCGGTATTTTATAACATTAAATATCTGTATTTCAAAAAGAGATAATAAGATTATACTTACTATGTGCAATATTTCTAATTGGGACCTACTGATTTAATTAATCAGTACAGCTACAGTAGACTATATTTGTCAATATGATACTATATAAAAGCATAAACTCTATGAAACGAGAGGCCAAAAAAGGCCCAAGACTTATTAACCGAATCACCGCCCCATATTCACTTGTGACATTTACAAAGGTGAACGATCATCCTGCTAGTGTAGGGGTAGTATGTGGTCAGGATATGAATGTCGGGGTACTCAACTGTTAGTTGGTTTTGTCAACGTGCAGCAATTGCTTCCTGCAGCTACCCAAATGGATCGTGGTGCTGGGAGGAAACAGGTCCTGGTGAAGTGAAAGAGAATACCTAAAACGGTCTTAACTCCATAAGGTTAAATAAATAATATAAATAAAGAAGTAAAAAATAAATACTGATCGAATTTATTACGTAAAATTAGTAAAAAACATAAGAAATGTGTCCTATTGATGAAACATTTCTCAAAATGTAAGATTAAAGATAATATGCACCGGTACATTCAATAGTACATGGATAGTAAATCTAATATATAAAAATGAATGTTTGTTTTTCGTATTTTATGCTCTGCCATACCGTCCATTCGATTGTGATTCGGCTTTTTGCAAAATGTTCAGAAGTTTCCCGGGAAGGTTATAAGATATAAGAGAGTTGTAATACTCCCCTTTCACCCTTAAAAATCTCCCTTTGTAGCAAAAACGTGAAAAAAGTTACTTGTTGGACATTTAAATGGCTTACGCTGCCTAAACAATGACAAATACACAAAATTAATTTACACAGAATTTCATAGGCCTATCTCAAAAACGCTCCGCGCCGTACCCGAGTGGTTAAGGCAGGAAATCTTGGCGCAGAGCTACGGGACTTGCGCTGGTTCGAGTCTCTATGGGGGAAGAAATTTTCTCATGGTATTTCGGCCAGTATGGGACCGGTGCCCACCCAGCATCGTGAGGCATTTGAGTAGCTACAATAAGTAGCGGTTCCAGGTTGAGAAAACCAGCTATAACGGCTGGGAAACTCGACATGCTGACCACATGTCACCCCTACACTGGCTAGATGATCTACCTCTGTGATTTGACACATGTGGATGTGAGGCCAGCAGCAGGTTGGTAGGCTAAGGGCCTTCTAGGCCTGTCGCACCATGGGGAAAAAAATCTCAAAAAACTCTTTAAACATGTCCGCGATAGTATATATTTATCTTTTAGGGATAACTCGCAAAAAACATTTTTGTCTTTCGTTGATGTCAAGAAGATCGGAATAAGTAGATTCCCGGCCAAGCATAGCAGCGCACGGCGGGTATTCTTTTACGGATAACTCACAATAATGAATTTTGTATTTCAGTTCATTTATACCAAGAAGATAGGGATAGTAGATTCCCGGGAAACACCGGGTAATTAGCACGGGGTATCTAAAAATAATTACGATATAAATTTTTCCATTTACTTATTCAACTAAACATTAAAAATTATTAATGTTTGTCTTTCAGATCATTTAGGCTAAGAAGATCGGGATAGTAGATTACTGGGTAACGCGGGGTAATCAGCACGGGGTATCTAGAAATAATTATAAATGTATAAATGTATAATTATTTTTTTCCTACTTATTCAACTAAACATAAACACACACTAATTTTCATTTATTTAGGCGTAGTAGCGCACGCCGGGTATTAGCTACTAAGTATGAAAGTTATCCTGCGATTGTTTTTTTTTTCACCATTGTAATAATATAATACTAATAAATCAGTTCAGCCTACTTTCTATGGGAAGGCCTATAGATGTGTTAGAATATTAGTTAATAATTAGGATGACAATAGGTTCCCACTACGGTCTTAGGGTAACTTCGTTCCTCGTTCGAAGCAGCCTGGGTTTGATTCCCGATCGGGAGAAATTTCCTGAGAGATGGTTTATTTTTTGGGGGCTTTTCTCGCCTTTAAGACAAATATTAAGAAATTTTAAGGCCCAAATGGTCCCCTAAAATCATCTGGCCATCACAATCATCCGTACAATATTCGCCTTGTTTATTATGATTGTACGAGTTGACTCGTTGTTCATATTGTCTTGGAGGTGGCCCTGGTATTCAACTCATCTGCCATCCGGCGAGACCATCCATATCTCTTGCGGACAAAAGAATAAGTGTGTGAACTAGGGTTTCAAATCCTATTCCGACGGTCATGTCCCTCTAAAGCTTGGGTGCCGTTGGGAACGTAAAAGTACAAGGTAGAGAGAGAGAGAGAGGAGGGGGGACATTAGTCTATTGTATAATGATTAAGACTTTCACGCCTATATTTTGTATTTTAAAATACCTTTTCGGGATTTTTGGCAGCCATTATTTTAAAATACCTTTTCTCCTGAAGATGTCACCCGCAGTAGGTGGCGAAACGTCAAGAAGAAAACACTGCAAAACACGGCCAAAAATCTCGATAAGGTATTTTAAAATATACAATAGGCCATAGTATTTTTAATTTGAAACACCTTGTAGGCTACATTGATTTATATTAACCCGACAATCATTTGGACCTTAATATTCATGGAGCAAGGAGTATGGTATTTTTAATTAGAGAATTAACATACGTATTAATTGAGAGAGATGTAACAACAATATAAATTTTAAATGAACAACTTCAATTCTTCCTCTCAGAACTTGGCTCGAGGCCATATCAAATTATTGTAGTCAATAATTTATTTCACTAAGAATTCAATTATTGAATTGTTTCATTCATGGTACATTTTAATGACACGCAATTCCGAATGAATGAATGAATGAATGAATGAATGGAACAGAGATTGATCTGAAAAAGTCAGCTGAGCTTGTATTTTCTCTTTTATCTCACAAAAAAGTAAACCATTTTATGTCATGATTCTAAAGGAAAAGTATAATTTCTGATTGATACAATGGCTAGTGGGGCCAAGCCAAGCTCATATAAACGTAAGCTTTATATATTTTTTTCAGAAACCGGTCACATGAATATTACGAGTGCAGTCTCTTTAAAAAGTATAATCTCCGCGCTGGTAACACATACTGCACTGTCTAAGGTTGAAACCTTAATAAGTTAATAATAGGCATTAATATAACAACAAAATTAATATATTATTATCGTCTTAATGTATACAAATTAATGTTTGTTTGTTCGTACTTTATGTGCGGCCATAGCGTTGATCCGATTGTGATGGGGGTTTTTGCAAATTGCTCAGGAGATTCCCGGTATGAACATAGGCTGTAAGAGATTTGTGATACTCAACTCCTACATCCTTAAAAATCACCCTTTGTAGTGAAAAACGTGAAAAACAATCCTTTTTTGACATTTAAATGGCTTACGCTGCCTAAGCCATAAACAAATTCACAAAATTAATTTACACAGACTTGAATATCTCAAAAAAACTCTACAAAAAAGTCCTGGACAGCATATATTTATCTTTTATGGACAACTCATAATAGTCATTTTTGTCTTTCATTTATGCCAAGAAGATCGGAATAAGTAGATTCCTGGACAAGCATGCTCTGCCGATTGTGATGGGGCGTTTTGTAAAATATTCAGGTTTTTCCCGAGAAGGTAGCCTATAGGCTATAAGAGAGTTTTAATGCCCTAGCCCTCCACCCTTAAAAATCACCCTTTGTAGTGAAAAAGTGTAATAAAAGTGGCTTTTTGTAAGCTTAAATGGCTTACGCTGCCTAAATCATAACAAATAATACACCAAATTAATGTACACAGAATTGAATATCTAAAAAAAAAAAACTTCACAAAAATGCCCGCAATAGAATATGTTTAGCTTTTATGGATAACTCACAATAACAGTTTTTGTCTTCGAATGATGCCAAAAAGAGCGAAATAAGTAGATTCCCGGGCAAACAGAGCAGCAGCACGGATAACTAGAAATAACGAATATTGTCTTACAGCACATTTATGCCAAAATCATCGGGATACGTAGATTCCCGGGCAATGCCGGGTAATCAGCACGTGGTATCTAAAAATAACGATATCACTTTATAATTATTCTTCCTTTTGCTTATTCAACTAAAGTGAAAAACACATTATCATTTACTTAGGCGTAGCACCGCACGACGGGTTTTAGCTAGTATATTATAAAACAAGCAGAAAAAATAAAATTCAAGAAATTCACTTAGCATCCATTGAAACACCACAAGATTAAAAAAAAATCAAAAAGTTTAATATAATATTGACACCGAAGAACGAATACGGCCTTAGTAGGATAATTAAAACGAATGAAAATGAAAAAAAAAAACTGAAAAAAAACAAATCGGGAATTTATCAGATCAAATGCAGGGATTGTGACAAAATTTATATAGGAAAAACGAAAAGAAATGTGAAAACAAGGGCGAAAGAACATTTATAAATGTCAAAAACGGAGAAATGACAAAGTTAGTAGTAGCTGCTCATACTTGGTCCGAAAAACTTCCAATTGAATTAAAAGCTAGTCTAATTAAACAAATAGATAAACAAAAGGAGCTCACGGTTTGGGAAAAATCCACATTCAGAAAAAAAAAACTTATAAACTTCGAAATTCCCGCGAATTCTGACTTGATTCATAGGTTTATCGGTCCACCAACAGAGGGAAGAAGAAGTGGTTCTTCCCTTCGACATAACATCAATCGGCAAAATGGTACTGAGGATGGGTTCGCCATGAACCCGAAATCGCGATCTACTTATAATATTAATTATGAGGAGAGGTATGAAACATTTGATTTTTTATCTTAAATTAAACCTCACAGTGATTTATTCCTATAAAAGTTTAATTATCAATATTAATACTATCATTATTAACACCTCTTCAATGAACAGGCCATGTGGCACGAATTAAGAATGAAAGAGGGGCATGGAAATAACTGCTCACCACTTGTTGGCTTACCTCAAGGAAAACTTGTCCTTATAGTTTTTGTGTTTGTAGCGCCGAGCGGTGTGGCTCATTCCGTGTCGTTGATTAGAGCCAAGGTCATCTGTGCCACCTTTTACGATCCTCCGCTCCGGCGGGTAATCACACTCTCTCTATATCATATCTGCATCATCTCGCATATTAATTTCCCAACAAATCACTGCCACAAAGAGGAGATTTAATAATTCAACCCCGTACAGTATTATCCTAAGGTAAGTCATCGAGAGGGAAATGTGCCCCAGAATCGGAGCACTGGACGACATATTTTTGCCATCGCCTAGATGGAGAGAAGAGAAGAGAAAGAAAGAAAGTAAGGGGGAGAGAGAGAGCGAGAGAGAGAGAGAGAGAGAGAGAGACAGACAGAATGTTTCGCAAATTTAAAGGATATAACGATTAGGCCCTATATGTTCTTAACGAAACTACTCGTATTCAATGGATACATTATTATTATTTCACGCGTTAAACAAAACGGATGTTAATAATTCAAACGAGAAGTCCCATGCCAAGAATTACAAACATTATGTATTACTTGACGGGAAACTACGATCATTTATTTCAACTTAAAAATGCAAATTTATTTTGTAAGTGCTTGACAGTGTTCATTGATGAAGCAGCAAACTTACTTTAGACAAATTTGCCAAGTCACATTTTCCATTATAGACAACAATATGTGACTACTCTTTATTTTTACGTATATAGTTTTTAAATTATACAATAAAATCTGTTCGGTAGTATAATCTCCACCTATCAAAAAAATAAAAAGAATGACAACAATATAAACTTTAAGTTAACGGTAAAGTAATGCCACTACAGGTCATAACAGACCCTTGGGGTAGTAGAAGGTTAAAGCTCCCACTTTTTCTAGACAATCGGTGCTTGATGTCAGCCGGGTTATAACCCTGCGCGACGGCCGCCTTTACCCCCAGAACAAGCGTCTGGTACCCATTTCCGTTAGAGGCTGATTCGACCTCAGGGCCATGGTGCAACCAGATTTGGGTCAGTTTAAAAATCCTGACCCCCACTGGGACTCGAACCCTCTGCCTTCCGTTTTGTAGCGTATTGCTTTATCCATCATGCGCTACGGCGTGCTCCATACATTCTCTAAGTTGGAACTAAATACATAATTGAAACAGTCAGAGAAGAGAAAAATGTGATATGTTTTTCGGATATTCGATCGGAGAAAAAGTAACTTTTAGCGTCGTGTTGACCATTGTGATAACACATGTTCCCGCTAGAGCCTATTGCCAACATGCTTGCTCACATATAAATAAAATTATATCCCACGAGTCTACCTGCATTAGTGGGAAGTTAGGGTGATAAAATGAGCAAGTTAGTGTTAGATGGGGAAATTAGTTTGTTTGGGAAAGTTAGTTTGATAAAATGAACGAGTTAAATCATATTAGTTTAGCGTTCACTTGTTTGTTAGCGGGATTTTGTTATACGTTAGCTAATGGTTAATATACATTATTTTACATTGCAAATATGCTGATTTTAGATTATTTTGAGCTCAACTTCTCATTTCATTTTAAGGTGTTTCGCATTTTTTGGGAAGGCCCAAGTGGCGTTGGGCATGTAAAATTACCTATAAATGAAGACGTTAAACTAAGGTAGACAGAGATAGCATTATAATACTTATTTATTATCTGTCTTGTAAACATAGCAATTCTTAAAGCATTTATTTCTAAATTTAACGTTGTAATTGATTTTACAATTTTTTAAAAATATGTACAGCCTTTGAAAAAATTGTCGGCGCACAGGTAATTTTCAAGTGCCAGAACAAAGCCACTGCGCATGACCAGAGGTCAGTTGTTTGGTTAACAAGTATACAACTATTTGAGAAACTAAAATCCGTTCTGTTTCGTTGTGTGTCGTGCAATGGAAAATAATTTCGCGTATATACGTATTGCGGTAAATGCTGTCAATAAAACAAAGCAAAAAAAAAACAAAACAAAGAAAATTGAGATAAGGACGAGAGAGAGAAAAAAAAGCATGACAGCGGGATCGAACACGCGACCTCCTGCATGGGAAATAGAAGCTCCCTCCACTAGACCACAACCGTTCCCTGCTAGAAACTGTCTGTATGAAGCGATGCAATACTCCAGGACTTACTTGTGTAATGGAATTATATATTAACTTGTCTTAACTTAAATTAATCAGACGCATTTTACATTATTAGTGGAAATAAACAATCTTGTTATGCCTTGTGTTTTTTAAACAAAGTAACGAGATTTTACAATCGTTATTCATTATATATAGGGTCCACCGCTGTGGTCTCGCCTTGTCACGCAGCGGGCCCGGGTTCTATCCCCGGTGGAGGCAGTTTTTCTGGGTGAGGTTTTTATCGGGGTTTTTTCTCACCTGTAAGGCAAATGTCAGAAAAAGTTTAAGGCCCAAACGGTCCCCGAAATCATATGGCCATCATCATCATTCTAATCATTATTATCATCATTATCATCATTCTTCACCGGTGTGGAAAGCAACGGGAAGCTATCACACCTACAATTCCCTAGTAAAGGTGTAATCATAGCAGAATTACGATGGATGGATGGATATATATATATATATATATATATATATATATATATATATATATATATATATACATAAGCTGTTTTCTTTAATTAATTAATTAATTTCCCTGTGTATACAAATTTATTTATATAACGTAGCCTGGTAACGTGTAGGCATTATAAAAAATAAGGACGTTATTTAAATAAATTCCTGACCAGGATCGAACCTGGGCCTGGGCCTGCCTCGTCGCAAGAAAGCATCTTACCCACTGCTCTGCTGAAGCGAACGATGTACATACTGTATCAGAAGTAAGCGCTAATTTACTATTGATTGGTTAAAAAAGAGACCATTACTTGCTTTCAGTCATCTGATAACTCTCTTAACTCAGAAATTCAATTAATACATTTATTTGTTGAAATTCTTTCAATAACTTTTGGTATAAATCTATGATTGACCCCTTATGCCGCTGAATTTGACCTCAAAGGGGAGAGCACATGTAACAACTTACTAGTCTGAATCACTCTTCAAAACTTTTAACTTTCCACCATCAAGAGTTGCGCCATCATTTTTTTCAAAGGATGTACGTGATATTATTTTAAAGTAAAACATATGTTTTGTAAGACGTTAAATATATGAAGTACTGTATTACATTAAGAACAAATGACTAGTTTCTCTATCACGTTAATTAAACAACTGGTTTATTTAAATCAGATCATGCAATTTAAAGATATGACAAATAAAGATAATGAAAAGTTAAATTTAACAATTTGCTTTCTAACGATAAACAGTTTATCACTTCTTTATGGTTTCATAGGCCCTACAACATTTTCAATTTATTATTTAACTCATGCCCCAAATGGGAGTCAATGCCCAATCACGTTTCAATGAATTTTGTTTTACACTCAATGACAGTTGTGTTCCACCTCGCTCTTTTTCAAATTCTCTTTACCAGCTCCTGCTTTTGTGATAAAGGAAGTTCCTTCTTTTTAATATTCTGAACAGGTCAGAGCATTATTTTGCAGTGACTGACTCTCCTACGTATACAATGAATATAGCAATAATGAACAGATAACTTCGGACTACACATTTGATAATTGTGTGTTCAACAATTGTGTTTTTATATAATGATTTTACTGAGTTGTTTGCCAAAAAAAAAACAATAACCAATAATGTTGGTTATAATATACATTTTTATGTAGGCCTATTTCATTTCTTCTCCACTAGGGTTCATTCTTTCAATATTGCGATCATATTGGCAATAAATAATATGATCAAGCTGCAGTGAATTAACAATTGAAACATAACCTCGCCTTTCAGATTTGTTTTCAAACATCGCCGTTTGCATTAAATATACGAATATTTTTAAATATCGGTAACTATATTTAAATAATGGTTTTTGAGTAAACAGCTTAATTTTATTCGTTAGATAGTCATAACAAATGCCACGAGTGATTTTCAAATCATCGATAAATTCACGAGTCACGAAGTGACATTACTTATGACTATTTAACTCATGCCCCAAATGGGAGTCAATTACCAATCACGTTACAATGATTTTTTATTTTCAACCAATCACAGTCGTGTTTCGCCTAAAATTTACCAACTAAAGTTTATCATAATAAAGAAAGCACCTCCTTTTTAACATGCTGAATAGGTCATAGCATTATTTTGCAGTGATTGACTCGTCAAGAAATACGGCTACCAGATTGTATATATAGTGCATGAATGTCAACACATACCGCATGCGGGAGTTAATATAAAAAACATTTGTAGCAATTGATTATACCGCCAAAAAAATGAACCACTGTTTGCACTTTCTTAAATGTATTTTTTCCCAGAAAAATATAATTGTCATATTTACATCATAGGACATCGGACATCAGAAATGAATTAATATACAGTTTGATGTGTTTCATTTTTTCTCCACTAGAGTGCATTCTTACAATATTGCGTTCCTTTGGCGATAAGCAATATGATCTGGTTGCAGTGACGAACAAAAGAAGTAAATGAAGCGTACCAATCGTTTCTCATTTGTTTTCAAACATCGCCGTTTACGTTAAATATATAAATATTTTAAAATAACTATATTTAAATAATGATTTGTGAATAAACAGCTTAATTTTTATTCGTTAAATAGTCCTAACGAATGCCACTCTTGATTTCCAAATTCTCTAGAGAAATTGGAAATCACTCGTGGCATTACTTATGATAATTTCATCAGTTGTCAGTTAAAAACTTTGAACTTATTAATAGTCCGCTGCTGTTGTCTAGTGGTTACGTCGTCGCTTCATAGGCAGAGGGCCTGATTTCGATCCCCAGTAGAGACAAGTTTCCTGGGTGAGGTTTCTTCGGTGTTTTTCCTTACAAGTAGGACAAACATCAGGAATCGTTCAGGCTCAGCACAAATAGTCTCCGAACACCGTTTAGCCTTCACAATCATCCATATGACATTCGCCATTTAGTATGAATTTGTAAGTAAATGGTGTGTCTTGTCTTAAATGTTCATGTTGTCTTGGAGGTGGTCCTCGCGTTGAACTGATCACCCATCCAGAAAAACACTCCATGTTCCTGTGTGGTCAAAAAAAAGTGTATAATCTAGAGTTTAAAATCCTTTCCCGAATTTCATGTACAAACATAATTTTATACGATGATAATAATAACACTGCCAATAATAATAATAATAATAATAATAATAATAATAACAATAATAATAACAATAATAATAATATGAAATGAGATTTCTGAGAAGTGTGACTGGCTGCAAAATTCTAGATGAAGAAGTGAAGATATTAGAAATGATCTAGGGCCTAAATGTTTTTAAACGTTTAGATAAAATAAAAGAATCTAGAAAAAAACTGGAAAGAACGTGTTCAAAGAATGAAAGATGATCGGATTCCAAAAAATTAATACTCAATTACAAACCAAGAGGAGACAGGAATATTGGTAGACCGAAAAGAGATGGATTCAACTTTTTGAATGAGAATCTATGAGACCGGAACAAACCACATGGGCTTAATCCGTGATTGTTGTTGATGATGATGATAATAATACTATAATAGAATATACATAACTGTTAACGCTATAGCCACAGTAGTTTTTTCGGAAATAAACTTGGCATATTAAATCAACTAAGAAATGTAAGGTCCAATTCGTTAATCAGCAAATTTCGTCACCACGGCGTGATTCTGTAAGGCCCATTTGGGTAGGGGATGTAAAAGTAAGCCTACCTACAAAGGGAGAACTTAAATTAAGGAAATAAATAAAGTTGTAAATAAGGGACATAAATATGGAGTTAGTCAAATATAGTGGAATATTGTGTAAACTACGAATACTTCATCTAATTAATATATGTTGGCAGACCTATGGGATTCCAACCACTTGGAAAACAGCAATTGTGAAGAATATATTCAAAAGAGGAGACCGGAGAAATTGCGAGAATTACAGAGGGATTAGCTTAATGAATACTGGCTACAAGATATATACGAAAATAATAAATAATAGATCGAGAAACATAACAGAAGTAATAATAAATGAAAATCAAAGTGGATTCAGAAAGGGAAGGTCATGTATAGACAATGTCTTTACACTGAAACAACTCATAGAAAAGAGAAGAGAACATAACTTAGAAACTCACATAGGATTTATAGATTTGGTTAAGGCCTTCGATCGAGTAAACAGACAAAAATTATGGGAAATATTACGAATGAAAGGATACCCGCTGTGCCTTGTTGAAACAATAAAGAAATTATATGAAGACACAAATATAATTATAGATACCGGATTCAAAAGAACAGATGCAATCAAAACAAATACTGGATTACGACAAGGATGTAGTTTATCACCCACTTTGTTTAATATATATATATATATATATATATATATATATATATATAGACGATATTTTAAATAAATGGAAAGTTTTAGTAAATCCAGGAATAAGAATGGATAATAAAGTGTGCATAAATAATCTTCTATTTGCTGACGATGTAATCATAATACAGAAAAATGAAGACGACTTACAGAAATCAATGCATGCATTAAATGAAATATGTAAATTATACGATCTAAAGATTTCTGTAAGGACAACGAAGACCATGGCTTTTAGAGGAAGAGATCCAGTGAGATCCAAAATTATTTTAGAAAATCAAAGTATAGAACAGGTGTCTAGTTTCAAATATTTGGGCTGTGATGTTGGCTACAATGTGGAAAGAGATATTGACTCCAAAATAAATAAATTTCAGACGGTGTGTGGAACAATACAGAGAACATTCAAAAATAAAATTAGAAAAAGAAACCAAGATAAAAATGTATAATGTTATGGCGGTTCCCACAATATTGTATGGATGTGAAAGTTGGGCTCCAGTGAAAAAACAGAAGGATAGAATACAGACGGCGGAGATGAGGTTCCTAAGACAAGTAAAAGGTTGTACAAGACATGATAGAATAAGAAATGAGGATATAAGATAAGAATTGAAGGTACAGACTTTATTGGATAAAGTCACAAATTACAGACAGAAATGGATTGATCACATGGATGGAATGAGTAAGGAGAGATATCAATTGTTAGCAAGAAATTATCAAGCAAAAGGAAGACGTGATGTTGGAAGACCTAGAAGACGTTGGGCCGATACATTATGAAGTCGGAACGGGCAATTGCCTAATCCCTGGAGTGATGATGCTGATGATGATGTAAATAAGGGCAATGGAATGGAAATTTTGTGTTGTTAATGGTTCGCATATTCGCTTAAAACATGTTCAAAATTAATTATTTAAACATACGTGTATACAATTAATAATTGAGACCATTAAAGAACTCGTATTAATCTGACGTAATAGTAGGCCTAATAACTAATACTAAGTATTTTTATTTAATATGAAGAAGTTACTTCGTTGACAAATATTTTGTATTCATTACACTTTTGATGTAGGAAATTAACAGAAGAATCTTACTGACCTCTAGAGATAAAGATTGGAACTATTACAACTGACAAGTAGCCGGTCTCGGTTGGATTGACTGGAATAATGAAATAGAGTTATTATCGAAGTTCTCGCGAACATGTTGGTTATATTCAATATATCCAAGTTTTCATACTTGGTAACATCAACAATTTTAGTCCTTAACATGTTTATTTCATAGCATTAACAATAAAATGTTATAAATAAATAATTTTTTTCTAAATAATGCTGTCTGATTATGTCGCTAATAGAAAGTAATGTATATAAATGAAAAGTTTAAATACTTATGTTACAGAACAAACCAATTATTAAATAGTAAACTGCAAAAAAAAAAAGAAGGAATATTCATAGTTTTCGCTGTTAAAAGGGGATCTGAGGAATATGTAAAAAAGAACATTTCCCCCCCGACTGCAATAAAAATTAATGTTGTTGGTATTTTTAAAAGTAAATTTATAGAGGTTAACAAAATAAGAACTAAGAAAGAACTAATAAAAGACGGAAATATAAATATTGGAATGGAATCGTAAAGGAGCACGGAGATTAGGAAGACCAAGAGGATAAGTGAGAAAGCCAGTAAATTAAGTAATTGAAAGGTTTGGAAAGAAGTGAAGCCTAGAGGAACAAATTATGTTCGATGGAAAACTCTTATCGTGGCCTCTTGTTCCACTAAGGAGTGAAAGGAAATACTACTACTACTTAGACTGGTAGTGTATATATATATATATATATATATATATATATATATATATAGATGTTGTAACTATATTTTTGACATTTGGCAATGAAGGTAAATATGACATGAAAAGAAAAATGAATGCTCGAGTCGGAATTTGAACCCGAGTCTCTAAATTCTGTGCGTTTGGCGCTCTAACCAACTGAGCTACCCAAGTATTCCAACACAAATATACATTTATTCTTATATATGTAGTATTCTCAACTCACACGTTGGAATACTTGGGTAGCTCAGTTTGTTAGAGCCTAAACGTACCGAGTTTAGAGATTCGGGTTCAAATCCCGACACAAGCATTCATTTTTATTTTCATATCATATTTGTATTCATTGCGAAATGTCAAAAATATAGTTATAACATCTAAATATACAAGCGTTACTGCTATAAAGTAAATATTCTCTTTAAAAACAATTGCTTACCTGTTATGGTGGTCGCTAGATGGTAGTTGGAACGTCTTCCCGTTACCTCTTGTGTGAATTGAGAATACTACATATAAAGAAAAAATGTATATTTGTGTTGGAATACTTGGGTAGTTCAGTTGGTTAGAGCGCTAAACGTACAGAGTTTAGAGACTCGGGTTCAAATCCCGACTCAAGCATTCATTTTTCTTTTCAGAATATATATATATATATATATATACTTTTCAATTTACTTCAGTTTAATATCTTTTGTTGTTGGGTTTTAGTATTTAAACTTTTAATATTGATTTTAATCTTTACAGTGGTCCTTAGCACCAAGATTAGCTTCTTTAACGATTTACGTTATTTAATCTATGAATTAATGTGAGAAAATATTTGTACAAAGATAAGTAACTTACGCACTGGTTCTAAATTCAAGATTTTATATATTTCAAATAGAACTTTGGACTGTAAAACGTTTTAAAAAACCCTCATCAAAACATAAATTGAATAACACCGGACACTATAAATTCCACGAAAAATATAAATATTTTCTGTTTTTTACGTCACTGTCGTCATATTTTTTAAATTTATGGTTAAGACGAATCGATTGACACGCCCAAAAAACTGTTTTAATAGTATTTTGAGCTGCAATAAATAAATAAATAAATATAAATATATATATATATATATATATATATATATATATATATATATAGGCTAAGTATGTAGCCTCTACATCGATAATATTCTATATATATATATATATATAAATATATGTGTGTGTGTGTGTGTGTGTGTATGTGTGTGTGTGTGTGTGTGTGTAAGCTATCCATACATGCAGGGAGATTCACAATAAATATTACAAGCCTCTAAGGGTTGTAAAGGGGACTTAGTAGATAAAGTTTTGATAAGGAACCCATGTCCAGAAACGTACCATTTCGATGTAAAATATATTTGAAGATCGGATCACAAAGGGCTGATATCGGGTGTCTTGTGTTGCAGAATATGTATTACAGACTTTTAGGGGTTGTATTTCAAGTGGTTTTCATGTGGCGTCCCTATTGTTCCCTGCAGAAAGTGTATCTGCGACATAAGTTTCCATACACACGTCCTACAAGATTTGGTGTGTGCTCAATAATTTCTGCTGCGTCCATAATTCGTGAAAAAAGATCTCCCCTACTCGACAGGTGTAGTAAAATCCCTAGAAGTCTGTAGTACTTATTCTGAAACACAAAACACACGATATCAGCCCATTGTGTTTCGATCTTCAAACTTATTTTACATTAAAATGGTACGTTTCCGAACATGGGTTCCTTATCAAAACTTTATCTACTAAGTCCCCTCTACAAATCCTAGATGTCTGCAATGCTTATTGTGAATCCTGTAGAGTTGTTGATTCCATTATCCTTCCATGCTGCACCCTAATCTGATAACAACTTAATATTAGCAGGCAACCAATATGCATAATTGAGGTCCATATAAAAGTACTCAGGTTGAATCTAAAATATATTTTCGTTAGTTTTATTATTATTATTATTATTATTATTATTACTATTATTACTATTATTAATGAATCTCCAAATATTTTGAAACCCTATTTCGCCACAAAGGCTTGTTAGGGTTGTAGCTTATTATAACAGTATTATAATATACATAGTAAAACATAAATTTTATATTATGTTTTTGAATGAGTGTTGTGAATTACATATATTGTTTATAAGTGTCTTAGAAAATACTACATATTGTTATGAATGTGTGTTATGAATTTCATAAAATGTTTATAAAAATTTTGGTTCTTAAAAATCACTTCACACATTGAGGCAGAAGCCTCATCATCATTTAAAAGTAAGTTTAACCAGAATCGTTGTCTTTCGAATATAGGACAATCAAATAAAACATGTTTTACAGACTGTATTGATTCTTGACATTTGCAACTATGATCACTGTCTGGGCTAATATTAAATCTCCTAAAATAACTTCCAAATTTTCCATGGCCAGTCATAAAGAGTATCAAAATGAAATTTGGAATAACATTTTTCATATTTAGCCTATGGTGAACTGTAGGAAAGAAAATCTCTTTAGTCAAAGCACCATTTGCACTCCTTATCCAATGATCATTCCAATCAGTGATGATATAGTCCAACAGTTTCTTTTTAACGTAGGATATTGGGCAATTTGAAAATTAATAATGAAACTCATAAGATGCTCCAGATTTAGCTAGTTGACCAGCACGTAGTTTAAAATTTCATTTTAAGATATTTCACAAAAGTAATTTAATAATGTCACTTGATTTCAATGATATTCTCACGGTTAATTAAATTAATTTCGGATGGTAGCTATCATTACTCCATGCATTAAAAACACTATTTGTTTTTTTATACTATTTTACACGAATTACTATAATTGGAGATGTTGAAGTGTAATTTGAAACATTTAAGAAAATGTTGTAACGGTGATGTTTAGTTTGGAGAAAAATTAACATGCATAATTATTGTGTTCAATCAAGTATAATTGTGCTTTACCAATCTTCCTTTCTAAAGAAAAAACAAACACAAAAACAAGAAATATTTTAATTAATATGCTTTCCAAAATATGTAAAAAGTAAGAAAATTGCAATTCAATTAATTGAGGAGGCTGGTTAAGGACCTAAGCACAAAATAACATGTCACAATTAAATTCAAATTCTTTTAGACTAACAAATTCAACAGCACTATCGAAACCAGAGGTTTATACTTATATACTAACTAACTCACTGGCACTAAGCTCTCCATATATCGCTATCCTGGACAAATGCCTTCAATCATCTCCTGTATAATCTACTTCTCTCAAATCATGGTTAATGTAATTTTCCCATCTCAATTTTGGTGTACCAAGTGGCGTTTTCCCTCTGGTTTTCCTACAAAAGCATCCATGCAGCTCTTTCATTCCTCCATTCTGCCGTATGCCCTTTCCATCGAAATCTACTTCGCTTAACTTTTTTTATTATATCTGGTTCTTATAAAGACCATATCCATCCATCCATAATAATTTTGCCCGAAGGCAGGTACTTCACTGCAATCATAGTATTTTCATGCTAAGCTTGCAGCTTTACTAGGAAATTGTAGGTGTGGTAGCTTCCTGTTGCTTTCCACACCGGTGAAGGATGATGATGATAATGATGATAAAGGCCATATGATTTAGGGGACCGTTTGGGCCTTGAAGTTTTCCTGACATTTGTCTTACAGGTGAGGAAAACCCCCAATAAAAACCTCACCCAGAAAAACTGCCCCGACCGGGGATCGAACCCGGGCCCGCTGCTTGACAAAGCAGCTCGCTACCTCGAGACCACAGCGGTGGAAAAAGACCATATAGCTTACTGTTATATAGTCTTCTCCATTCACCTATCTGTTTATATCTCTTCGGTCCAGAATTTGGTTTATAAATATACACTTTATAGATATGAAGTGTATGCTAGATAGATAGATGTAAAGCTCTGTGGCCATCACTTAAGTGTTGGCGGTGAGCGATCCATTTTGGTTCTCCTTTATAGGTAGAACCTCGGGTTCCTGTGAAATACATTAGCCCCGGTTTAAATTTTGAATTTAAATTTCAAGTTAATTAGCAAAGTGGAGTCTTAGAACCCAATTTTTTAATCAAATAACTTTCTAGTTTTATATTTATATTTGTTTTTGTGTACGCGTCAGTTTATTATAAAAAATACAAAAATAATTTTATAGAAGAAAAAATAGAATAATATGTTACGTTCTTTAAATGATCATATACGCAGTTACGAATTTATATGATCTAGTAACTAAATTAATATATTAAGTGAATAAACTCAGTAACATAATACGACATACGTGGTGATGACATTGAAGTGCTTCTAGATGCATTGTTATTTCGTATATTATGTTAACTGAGAAAGATACTGTAATTGGATCAACACGAGGATGTTCCACTAGTAGTCTAGCAAGTTGCATTATATTAACTTAAATACATTAATTAATAAAATATAGTTCTAAATTTTAAACCCTGTTATTGCTAGTTACAACATGGGTATATATTTGTTATAGAGTTTACATATTCACTAGAGATTTCAAGGTTAAGGCACTATACCTCCCACTATATACACAGTGATCTACCCTCAACTCCGTGGAGCTGCGCAGTTGTACTTGTATGATATCAAAGTAACTCTGCAAGGATACCGGCTTATCGTGTGACTGTTACATGAGGAGTTATGTTATAAAGAGTAGGAGGTTGCCAGCTGGAAATATCGTACCGTTTATATACCCTTCAAATCTCTGGCGAATGTGAAAATAATTATAATGTTGTAGAGTTTAAGAATATTTTTACAAAAGATATTGTAAAAGATTTCCGGGCTGTTGGCTGTGGTCTTGAAGTTTGTCCTCCCGGCTAGGTCCAGTCCGGACCCGCGGGCCATTTGTGAGGTCGTCAAGACTCGAGCGACCTGACGTACTACATAGCTCTTGCTGTGCCCACTTCAGCAGCAAAACGCGTCACATCGGTGGCGTAGTGGGGAAAGGGTAGGTGGATCTGATAGTCAGTCCGCCCTTCCAAGTCCGATGGACTCGCGGACCATAAGTGGGGTCAACAGGGAGATGAGCGGCCTGTTGTCATAGCTCGTGAATCCCGGCCCACAAGCGGGATTAGCGGCCGCTGTGGCGAAGCGGTGGGAGACTGGAGATCAGAAGCTCCTTTCTCTTGGTTCAATGAACCCGAGGTCCATCTGTGGGGGCACCATGGGCGATAAGCACCTTGGATGCCTACATTGCTCAGTGGGCTGGTCTCACAGCAGCGGCACGACTAGGCCTAGTCTTGCGAACGGGCTGGTTGGGATAGTACCGGGCGTAATGCTGGGAATTACCACCAGGTCAGCAAGCTCGGAAAAGGAGGAAGCGCGGTCTTTGGTGGGGGGATTAGCGCCGACTCCGAGACCGAGTGACCCAAGGACAATCTATGAGGTCCAAAGGACTCGTGAACCATTAGTGGGGTCGGCAGGAGTTGAGCGCCTTGCCGTACTATTGCTCACCTGTTCGAGTTTGCGAGCTCCATACTGGACCACAACTGCTACAGGACACGTCCCTGGGGGCACACCAGGGTACAGCTCGGACCAGTGCAGAGGGGAGCAACTGTGCTGGTTCCCGGCTAAGCCCACGGGCTCGTGGACAAACTGTGGGGTTACCAGGAGATGAGCACCTGGATGTACTAAAGTCTCACACTGTGGGGTTTGTGGACTGAAGCCCTAGCCGGTCTCACAACGGCTGCAGAATACGTCCCTGGAGGTAGAACAGGGGGACGGTCGGTGGATCTGCGACAGCAGTCTTCCCGGCTAGGCTCAAGGAGCCCATGGACCAACTATGGGGTCGTCAGGAATGAGCGACCTGACGTAATATGTAGCTCAGCAATTCCCGAAGTTGCAACTCCAACACATTCTCCCTAGAGGTGTTGTTTCTAGGCCGAGAACTCTTGAATGTGGACGTGAAATAGATAAGGAGGATAAGTCTGGGACTTGGGAGTATGGTCTTTTGACCGAAGTATCGCAAGGGGTGGAGGCATGGACCTAGATGATCTTGAAGTTTGAAGTTCCCCGACGATTCCTAGATACTACGTCTGGCATCCTCAAGGGTTGACTAGTCCCAAGCCAACACTTGAGGATGCCGGATGTAAACGTCGGGGAACTTCAAACCTCAAAACTACCGCCAATAGCCGGGAAATCTTCTACAAGATCATAATACGAACTCCGGTCGTAAAACTTAAGTCTATATGTTTTTACAAATATTGTAGGTCCCCTGTGCAGTCAGGATTTCGAACACTCATAACAAAGAAGAGTCGCAACTTTGTTCAGAGTGTCACAACTTCGTTTACGTTTATTTTTATTTACAAGAATTTTTCATACAATTTAAAGCTTTCACTGTGAGGCCAACTTATGAGTGGATACTACATTTTAGGATATATCACTGAAGGGCAGGGTCACAAGACAAGCGCTTGAAAATATGCGTACAATTAATGATCCATCACATCAAGTCACTATGCCAAATGGAAGTAGATTTAGCTAAGAAATGTGGGCACAGAAGTTCACAATCATTGTCAAATCTTCCCGCTGAAGTAAAATACGAAGATAGGCTCAACTTTTCTAAGAATGAACAGGATACTATTGCTCAAGTACAGCGATAAATAGGTTATCGCCACACTCTTATGGTTGCCCGTTTATATAAAATCGGGTGCAGCGCGACAATGCTTTACAATGACTATTTAACTCACGCCCCAAATGGGATTCAATGATTGGTTGGAATTATATTCAATTATATTATTAACAGTAATATACCTCTATTTTGGTTTCAACCAAAATAGAATTAGGGTAAATTAATACCAAAAATTAGGTCGAAACTAATCACATTATTGCCACATTTCAATGATTTTTTAATTACAATCAATCACAGTCGCGTTTCACCTGGAATTTATCAAAGAAGCTTATCATATTAAAGAAAGTTACTCCTCTTTAAGATTCTGAAAAGGTTATAGCATTATTTTGCAGTAACTGACTCTCGAAGAAATACGGCTACCAGATTGAATATATAGTGCACAAATGTCAGCTGAAAGCGTTGCGGAAGATAATATAAAAACATTTGTAGTAATTGATTATACCACAAAAAAAAGAAACCACTGTTTGCACTTTCTTAACCGAATTATTTCCCACGAAATGACGTTGCAGAAAAATATAATTGACATATTTATATCATAGGACATCAGAAAACAATTAATACCTATAATGTTGGTTATAAATTTCTCCACTAGGGTGCATTCTTACAATATTGCGATCCTTTGGCAATAAATAATATGATCTGGTTGCAATGATGAACAAGCGTAACAATCGTTTCTCATTTGTTTTCACACATCGCGTCTCATATGTTTCCAAACATCGCTGTTCGCATTAAATAAATAAATAAATACATATTTTAAAATAACTACATTTAAATAATGATTTGTGAGTAAACAGCTTAATTTTATTCGTTAAATAGTCCTAACAAATGACACTGTTGATTTCCAAATTCTCGTAAATAATTCCACGAGTGATTTCCGAGTGAATTTATCTAGAGAATTTGGAAATCAAGAGTGGCATTTGTTAGGACTATTTAACGAATAAAATTAAGCTGTTTACTCACAAATCATTATTTAAGTATAGTTATTTTAAAATATTTATATATTTAAAGTAAACGGCGATGTATGAAAACAAATGAGAAACGATTGGTACGCTTCATTTGCTTCTTATGTTCATCACTGCAACCAGATCATATTATTTATTGCCAAAGGATCGCAATATTGTAAGAATGCACCCTAATGGAGAAATGTATAACCAACATAATAGGTATTAACAAGGGAATGTTGACAAATCAAGAGCTTCAGAACATTTGAATACTACTACTACTACTACTACTATAAAGGTATTAATTTCTGATGTCCTATGATGTAAATATGTCAATTATATTTTTCTGCAATGTCATTTCCTGGAAAATAATTCGTTTAAGAGAGTGCAGTCAATTGTTTCTATTGTTTTGTGGTATAATCAATTGCTACAAATGTTTTTATATTATCTCCCGCATGCACTATGAGCTGACATTCATGCACTATATATAGAATCTGGAAGCCGTATTTCTTTCTCAAAACTAACATTTAAACATCACATCAAACAACTGAAAATAAAAGCGCAAACCAGAACTTCACACATCTTTCCCATACTTACATCAAGCACACTTTCACTAAAACACAAAATAAACTTATATAAAGCTCTCATCATGCCAGTCCAGCCTGGGGACATGCAGCAGCCTCGTACATTAAAAATTTACAAATAGCTCAAAATAAAGCCCTAAGAATTATACTTCGTGCAGACCGTCAAACTCAGATCTCCATACTACACGATGTCACAGAAATCTCTTACATAATAGACCACATAAAACACTTAGCACGCAGACAAAGAGACACAATTCTTACACATAATAACAGACTAATAAACGAGATAGGAAATACACAAATCCACACTACACTACAATACAGGACACCAATGCACATTACACTTTAATTCCAAACACATCAGAAAATACTCTAAGAATTTTAAGGCCGAGTTACTTATGCTTTCTACTCATGTCAACTCCTCGTCGAAAAAAAAAAAAAAATCTTGCACATATGTTCTATAAAAATAAAGCATTAAATTCTCATATACTCACACAGCATACTTACACTAACAAGACACTTAAGCCAAAAAACAGAAAGAGGAACACTCTCTTTGTTATCAATATAAAATTACAAACACTTCAATAAAAGCACATACAGACATTGGGTCAAGACCTTCATAAGGTCGGAACCAACTCCAAACTTAAAATAATTGCTCTAGGGTCTTTCTGAGTCGGTCACTGCAAAACAATGCTATGGCCTATTCAGAATGTTAAAAAGGCGGTACTCTCTTTAATATGATAAACTTTACTAAATAAATTCGAGGCGAAACACGATTGGTTGTAAATAAAAAATCATTGAAATGTGATTGGCCATTGACTCCCATTTGGGGCTTCGTGAGTCGTGAATTTATCGGTAATTTGGAAATCACTCGTGGCATTACTTATGATTAACATGCGGATTATTATAGTAGCGGTAGTCGGCAACTTTGTATTTAATTTCATATATCAGCTGCGGAGGAACAAAGCGAGCCGTTGGACAACCATCATAGTGAGGCTATAATACTTAAGAAGACAAGTTAATAGTGGCCAAAAACAGTATATTAGAACTTCTTCTTCGGCTTTCCCCCACTTATAGGTTTGCCGTCTTCAGTTTCCATTTATCTCTATCATTCCAATCTCCCTCTTCCAAATTAGAACTAATTTAGTAAAGAAAAAAAGCAATAGAGAAGGCGAACCAAATGAATAATCCGAACATGTGAGTACCTATTGCGGTGAATTTCTCATCACGTGAGACATATAGAGCTCAAACTTTGAGGAGGCATTTGGCCTTAACGGGAGTTAAGTTCATTATATTTTGAGGGAAGAAAGAAGAGACTAAGTTAAAAAATCTTCAAATATCTATGTTAATCAAATGTTTTACATTTAGTATGTGTCATAACTCTACATACCAAGTAAATTTCTAGATAGAATCGCCAAATTTCAGTCTAAAACTTTAAGAATCTGTCACCATTAACTTAAACATATGTATAACTTATTTCTAATACGTTATAAAAGTGCAAGATGTGTGTAAGATGAAAATCGCTGCTGCAGTAACGTGGGTAACCAGTTACTTTCTCGGTCTTCATATTGTTGATTCTATTTGCACACAAACAAACCGATCATCAACATATGACGTCAACATTAACCGACCTAAATCATAATAAACATTTTTAAAAATATAATATATAAAAATGAAAATTTGTTTGTTCCTATTTTATGCGCTGCCATACCGTTCATCCGATTCTGATGGTGTTTTTTTGCAATATTATTCAGGAGTTTCTCGGTATGATTTATAGGCTATAAGAGAGTTGTGATACTCAACTCCCACACCCTTAAAAATCAACCTTTGTAAAAGTCGCTTTTTGGATGCTTAAATGGCTTACGCTGTCTAAACCATAACAAATACACAAAATTAATGTACATCGAATTGAATATCTCAAAAAACCCTTAAAAAATTCGCTACAGCATATGTTCATTTTATGGATAACTCACAATAACCATTTTTATCTTTACCAAGAAGATCGGGATAAGTAGATTCCCGAGCAAGCGTAGAAGCGCACGGTGGGTAATTCTGTTATAGATAACAATAACAATTTATGTGAAGAAGGTCGGGATAAGTAGATTACCGGGCAACGCCGGGTAATTAGCACGAGGTTTCTTAAAATAATTACGATATCAATTTATAATCATTTTTCCTTTCACTTATTCATTAATTTTCGACTTTCAGCTCATTTATAACAAGAAGATCGGGATAAGTAGACTCCCGGCCAACGCAGGTTAATCAGTACTGGGTATATACTTACTTACTCACTGGCACTATCGAACCCATAGGTTCATGGCCGCGCGGACATAAACTCTCCATACATCCCTATCCTGAGCTAATACTTTCCAATCATTACTGGGTATATACAAATAATTAAGATCTCAATTTATCCCCTTACTTGCTCAACTACACATAAACACACTTTAATTTTCGTCTTTCAGTTAATTTATGCCAAATAGATCGGGACGAGCAGATTCCCAGGCAACGCCGAGTAAATCAGCACGGGGTGTCTTAAAATAATTATGATATAAATGTATAATCATTATTCCTTTCTACTAAACTTAAAAATACATTAATTTCCGTCTTTCAGCTCATTTATGCCAAGAAGATTGGAAGAAGTAGATTCCCGGGCAACGCCTGGTGATCAGCACGGGATATCTAAAAATAATTAAAATATAAATTTTTCCTCTCACTTATTCAATTTTACATAAAAACACATTAATTTTCGTGTTTCAGTTCATGTATGTTAAGAAGACCCGGATAAATAGATTCCCGGATAACGACGGGTAATCAGTAGGGGGTATAAAAATAATTACGAAATCAATGTATAATTATTTATCCTTTCAACTAAACTTAAGAACACATACACTTTCGTTCCTTTAGGCGTAGCAGCGCACGCCGGATGTTAACTAGTGTTTTATACAATGTGGTTTTTCTTTCAAGTGTCGGATATGTTTAATTTAAATACATTATTTATTGAAAAATAACATTTATTAGCATTTTGTATTATTTTATTTATTTCTTCCTGGTTATTATTATGTTTATATACTGGCCATTTAAACAGGAGTCCACAAATTAATAAATTATTGATGTAATATCAATTTTACTGTTGGGACTCGCTGATAGTAAATGCCAATTCTAGCAAGACCATCACGGTCTTATTCAATTCAACCTATTTCATCCTTCATCACTACCCTAACCTTAAATTGTCGAAACAATAATTTATCCTGCCAGTTATTTAAATGTTTCGGACCGCAAAGAAAACAAGATCATGTAAAAGTCTAAGTTATTATTATACATTGTTGTGTAGTTACATTAATAATGAAATGAAATAGCATAGTTATATCAGATGGTCTCTCAAAATAAAAAAACTATACTGCAGACAAATGGGGTACTGCAAGGAGACCCATTGAGCCCATTACTATTCATAATGGCAGCCGAAGAACTTGTAAGGGAAATAGAAGACCTAGGAGAAGAAATTTTCGTATATGCATACGCAGACAACATCGTGATCTGATCAACGGATATAAGTAAACTTCAGAACGCCATAACAACTTTGGAAGAATGATGTAAAGCCCACAGCTTCTATATAAACAAAGAAAATAACAGAAATGATTTTGTTCAGAAACGGAGGAAAGATTCCTGCCACAACAGAAATAAAACTAGTCAAAGATAACATCAAAATAGTAAAGGAGTTTAAATATCTACGCATTAGTTTACAACCCAGTGGAAGAAGCTTCACAAAGCACCAGAAAGATCAACGCAAGCAATAATGACAATACATGATATACCCAATATACAAGCTCTAAGCCTGGAATCAGCGATGAAACTATTCATTGCAAAGATCCTCCCAATAACAACTTACGGGATAGAAATCACATGGCCACATCTTACAGAAGCTAATCTGAACACACTGGAAAAAGTGAGAGCTACTTACATAAAAAGAGCAATAGGAGTATCAAAAACGACAAGAAGCCGTCTAGTGTACCTACTGGCAAGGGAGACTTTCCTTATCGAGGACTTGAAAACAGCATACCTACTACCAACCACAGAACCCTATGAACATGCGCTACAAAGTCTACGCAGGAAAAGAGAGGAAGTATGGCCGGGATTCTTCAGCACCGGAGCGATGATAGACAGGAACTGGACACAAGCAAATTTGCAGACCCGAAGATGTCATGCATATGCGAAGTATGTGAACAGAAATGCGAAAGATATTACATCGAAAAATGTACACAAAGAACAAAATCAATTTGTGATTACGCAAGACAAAGTTAAAGTGTTAGAGATTGTTGTGTTACCATATTTGCACATTTGTGCGCAATCCATTTATATATATATATATATATATATATAGTGAAAATGTAATTTCTACCCATTTATTTTCCTATTGTTATATATATATATAAACGAATGTATGCCTGTTTGTCTTTACTGATTTCTAACCGTTCAACCGATCTTCGTGAAAATTTATATATACAGGGTTTCAGATGCGGCGAGTGTTTAGCCGATATCTATTATATTCTAAAATCATTAGGTGTAAAAGTTCACCTGAAACAACTTAAAATCGCTCTAGTAATCGCAATTTTCGATGTTTCACAACAAACCACGTGATATCATATTAAAATAAACCGAGGTATGTATTATCTTAAAATATCGCGAAACCCGACCGTTAGAAATGGGAATTTACCTGAAATTTGAAATAAAAAATTTACTCTAGCAACCACCATGTTTCTAACACTAAGAAATTAGGACTGGAAGCAAATATCAATAAAAACTAAATATATGGTCACACGTAGAAATACATTATATAATGGAAATGGACAGCTAATGATAAATGAGGGAAATTTTGAGGGAGTGGCTGAATTCAAATACCTAGAAACAATAATGACAAATAGGAATGAGATGCACAAAGAAATTAAATATAGGCTCAATTCTGGAAATGCGTGCTATTATGCATTACAGAGATTCTTGACGTCCCAACTCCTTTCAAAAAACGTTAAACTGAAAATATATAAAACTATTATTCTACCAGTTATATTTTATGGGTGTGAAACATGGACTCTTACTTTAAGGGAGGAAAGGAGATTACAAGTATTTGAGAATAAAGTACTTAGGAAAATTTTTGGACCAAAGAGAGATGAACAGATAGGTGAAAGGAGAAGACTACATAACAATGAACTACATGGTCTTTATAGGAAGCCAGATATAATAAGAACAGTTAAGTCTCGTAGACTGCGATGAGCTGGACATGTTGCACGTATGGGGAATGAAAGACTTGCATGGAAGCTTCTTGTAGGAAAGCCAGAGGGAAAACGCCCAGTTGGTAGACCAAGAATGAGGTGGGAGAATAACATTAAAATATGATTTGAGGGAAGTAGATTATACAGGGAATGATTGGAAAGCGTTAGCTCAGGATAGGGATGTATGGAGAGCTTATGTCCGCGCGGCCATGAACCTACGGGTTCGATAGTGCCAGTGAGTAAGTAAGTAACCACCATGTTTGGTTTATCGCGGTGTATACCATATAATTGATTAATCCTCAATATATAATTTGTTTAGGCGTAGCAGCGCACGCCGGGTATTAGCTAGTTCATTGTAAAATACCTGGACGATCTGTTTATTGTCTTTTTGTATTTTTACTGATTTATATTTTTGATATAGTGTTTTTTTTTAGATTTAATAATTTCATATTGGTTATAATTAAGTTTTGCACTGATGGAATTCCGTTAAAACATGTCCGAACCTGTCTGAATGACGTCACGGTTATATAAAAATAATGCGTCATTCTGTACAAAGTTATGTTGCATATTCTGTATAACATCTGGAAAGATACATTTCTATCAGTCTGCCTTTCAGTTGTCAGTTAATTGTGATTGGTAGTATTATATTTTGTCTAGTCAAAGATTTAATTCAGTTTGACCAACCTTATAAATAACACTGGCCACAGCTAAAAAGTTGCGGAAGTAAAAGTAAGTGTTTCATATTAAGATGAAACTCCTAATTACGAATATAACAATTAAAATGATGGCAGTGGTCTGGTTTTTAAATTATCAGCATGCCTAGTGTTACTGCATATGCTGTGAATATTGTAGTCAGTGTGAAAGGTCAAGGAACACCCTTAGAGGAGGGGAGACAGTGACAACTGTATACTATAGATAAGATTTATCTTAAAGGGTAGGTGTTTACCCCAACAAGTTGTGAAATCAGTTGAAGTTGAATTTCGTGAGTGAACAATGGTTCGTGCCTTGATGTATAAGTTTATATAGATGTGCTGTTTTGTCGTCTAGAACACATGTGTGATATATCTATATTTTTTCAGATAATTATTAAAATTATGCGCAGAGATATGATTGCAGAGTAATAAAAGCTAAAATGCCAAGAAATTGAGTTTATAGCCCATATAACGTTTGTTATATTTGGGGAAAAGTGACAACGCATAGCAAAAGCGATATAAAAACTCCATGTATTAAGAAAGCGTACCAATGTTTATTTCGGGTGCAAAATAGAGAATCTTGATAAACATTTTGCTCCACATACATGCTATAATGGCATGTTCTGCAAATCTTAGTGATTGGTTTAAATAAGAGAAGGAAGAAATCCACAAGATTTGGAGAGAACAAACTAATCATGTAAGTAATTGTTATTTCTGCACTAGTCAAGTTTAGGCCTATTTCAAAGGAGAAGAAATCAGCTGTGAATTATCCCAACATACGTTCAGCTCTTTGTCCGGTGCCACACTCTAAAGTGCTTCCTATTCCAGTACTACCAGACTCCTATAATATTGATTCAGACAATGAAACGAAGTCCAGCACTTCGGAAGAAATACCCAGACCATCTACATCCCATGATCCTGACTTCAATCCTGAAATTCCAACTCAGACACACAGAATGACTCAAGGCGAATTAAATGATCTTGTTCGAGACTCTGAACTCTCAAAGGCCAAAGCAGAGTTCCTGGCTTCGCGACTTAGACAGTTTAAGTATCTCGGCGAGAACGTAAAGGTCTCTGCATATAGAACACGCCAGAAGCCACTTGAGCAAATTAAAAAAAAATGGCATTGTATTCTGCAACAATATACAAGGTCTAATGTCTCCTACAAACTTCCAACACAGACCAGAAGAGTGGCGGTAATTTTTAAATTCGTCAAAGTTCAGTTTTAAGACAGTGTTATTAATGGGAGTGTATTTAGATACTTACAAAATTTCCGAGACAAAGTAGGCCTACAACTAAAATTAAGAGAGGTATTTTTATTTGTTCCTTGGTCAGAGAACTCTTCAAGGATAAACGCTTTTCGGAACATTTGAAAAATAAAATAAAAAATGCATGTGAATCATTCAGAGTAGTTACCTTAACTTTTTTGGGGAACCACGGGGCTTATCGTGAAATGGGGTGCAATATGTAATTAAAAATTCATTTTTTTTAGTCTCGTTTGAAATCAGTGGTACAGTGGTACAGTTTCTATTGAACATGCAGAACATTTTCACCAGACGATCTCATCATTTGAAAGACGATACCAAGGCAAATAGAATACATCTATGCTAGCTGACTATTTTCGGTAACTGGTGAGAGATGTCCCCGAGATCCATTACAGCAGACAAGCTAAAAGGAAACGCCCTTAACTGAGATAAGCTAGTCTTAATGTTACCATATTTAAGGAGAGATTTTATTTCGCTCAAAGATATTTGTCAAAATTACGAAAAAAACTGGAACACTGATGACAATTTCAGTGTCATTTTCGTGCTCATGAAAAAAATACTTCAAAATCTGGTCATTTAAATTCCATAACTAACAAAAACTTAAAATTTGTTGTCCAGTGTAATTTGTCTTTCCAGAAGATTCTTAATTGACCTGCTTATAAGTCCATCGACATCAAGAACGGTCATGTCACTAATAAATCCTGTTCATCCGTTATATAATTCACTTTTACTTGTGATGAAATCTAAAGACGAACATATTCTCCTCCGAAAACTTCATTACTACGTACGGTGAACACCACATGAGGCCAATACACTACCGTTGAGGTTATTATGTAACACGTTAAAAATCTTAAAATTCGTACCTGATGTGAGGCGGTCAGAGGACAAGGGGTACAAGTGACAAAAACTTAGTTTGGAGAAAATTATGTTTAAAGATCAATACTTACTTAATACTTAATACAGGCTTTTCACTTTACAGCAGTTTGCCCTTGATTCCTGCTTTCCAGAGATTCCTATCTTCCGATTGTCCATCTTCCATACCTCTCTTCATCATGGCATCATATATTCCCTCATACCATGTTCTTCTACTTCTTCCCCTTTTCCTTCTGCCTGGTACCATCCAATCCAACACCTGTTTAGGCCACTGGTCTTCCGGCATCCGTTGTACGTGTCCATACCATTGTAGAGCTCTCTTTGTTATCCTATCGATAACAGTTTCCTGTGCATCCATTTCTTATCTGATATATGTATTTCGAATATATTGTAGCCTGGATATTCTCATACTTCTCCGTAATCCATCCATTTCTGTCGCCAAGATTCTTTTCTGCATCCTTTCATTTATTGTCCAGCTTTTCTGATCCATATGTAGGTATACTTTCTATTATTGTCTGTATAATCCCTTTTTTGTTTTTCTGGTCAAATTTCTATTCCATAAAAGACCATTCAGGGATCTAATCGCCTTCCTTGCACAAGTTACTCTGTTAATAATAGGCCTATCTTTTTCACATGTACCAGATTTATCTATTATAGATCCAAGATATTTAAATTCTTCAACACGTTTAATTATCATATTATTTATTTGTAGGTCTTCTGAATTTCCTCCGATTACCATATATTCTGTTTTAATATAATTTATCTTCAGTCCACCTACCTCAAATGCATCTACCAACTTTCTTATCATATATTCTATATGTTCTTTATCTTGTCCTATTATAATCTGGTCATCAGCGAATAATAAATTGTGTAGTAAATGGCCATTAATGTCGATTCCCATTCCCCTACATGACTTATTCCATTTCATTAATACATCTTCTAAATACATCTTGAACAATGTTGGTGACATCCCGCATCCTTGTCTTAATCCTTTTGTTATATCAAATTCTGAGGATATTCTATTTCCAACCTTAATACTTGCTTTACAATCATACATTCTTTTTATAAAATGTATGAGAGATTTAGATATTCCAAACTTCTCCATTGCCAACCAAAGCTTGTTGATGGGTACAGAGTCATATGCCTTTTCCAGGTCTATAAATGCCATATGAACTTCTTTTCCTTTAGCCAACATCTTTTTCCGTAATCTGCCTGATCACAAATATATTATCAAGGCACGATTTACCTGCTGTGAAACCTGTTTGTTCTTCTGATATTCTATTTTGTATTAGTTCCTCCAATCTGATTTTAATAATTGTACTTAACTACTATTTGCTGCCATAACAATGATGCCTCTATAGTTTGATGGATCTCTTTTATTCCCTTTATTTTTTTTATATTGCACTAATATACGATAACTTCCACTCATCTGAAATAGGATCTCCTTCTATCACTTGATTAAAAAGTCTAGTTAAAATTCGTATAATTCCTGAACCACCATATTTAATTAGTTCCATGGTTATTCCTCCTGGACCTGTCACTTTTCCATTTTTTGCTGTTCTCAACACGTTTCTTACCTCCTCTTCTGTTATAGGTTCTATTTAGTCACCCTTTCCATTATCCAGTGTAGCATAGTCAATAAATTCTCTCCTAGTTTCTGTTAAAAGCATTTTAATATATGCCTGAAAAGTTTTCATTGGTACTAAATTAAAACTCTTTGCCATATTATCATTTCACATGTTTGTAATTGTCCTCCATGCTTGGGCTGACTTTGAATAGCCTACTGTATGCTCGATATCACCACATACCCTATTCCACATTTCTTGTTTATGTTTCCTGACTTCTGATTTAACCTTTCTTTTAAGTATGTTATAACTTTGATAATCTTCATCTTTCTTGGAACTTAAATATTTTTGATATGCATTTTTCTTTTCTGTTATGATATCAAGTATTTCCTTATTCACCCAATGGTTTTTATGGTGTTTATCATTTTCCAGACCAAGTGCTTCTCTTGCTGCTTCATGTATATATTTTTTTTTCAAAAGTTCATAAATAACGACAGAGTTCAATGAGAATATAAAATTCCAGGAATATCTGACAAGTCTCATAAATTGTGTTTATATTCCTTATATATGAGTCCATTTATCCGTAAAATATAAACACATTCAATATTTACATAAGCCCATACTATAACTTTTTTTTTCATTAAGAGTCATTTGTACCCCTTGTCCTCCAAGGAATATACTTTGAAATAGATTAACCAAGAAAAGTAAATTCGTACCAAAGTTTTAATTATGACTGGAAATACGCACATATCCAAAGAGTTACACCAATATTAATTGAAAAATCAATCTTAAAGTTCATTGGATTTAAAGCTGCACTCATGAATACATTCTCTTACCCGCCTCTCCACATGAATGTTTCCCTTCCTGTCTGTATATTGTTTGCCTGCATTCTTTCCTCTTTTCGCTTTATTTTTTATCCAATTTTCTCGTTTACTAATCCTTTTTCTGCCAACGTGCAGTATTGGAACATATTCTTCTTCTAATGTTAACCCTGTAATGCCGGGTTCTTCAACGCCATATCCATTGGAATCAACCAGGAAAAAAAACACACACAAATGATTAATCTTCATATTTTAAAAATCATATCTTTATTATAAACATTATTAAATTGTAAATCCTGGAGATCTAAATCATATTATATCTTTAGATTGTTAAACAATTTCCAATTATCTTAAAACATATTGGAAAAAACTATTAATTTAAAATACAGGCCTACAATCGTGAAAATACAGATAAAGTTGTTAAAATATTTTACTTGCCATGAAGGCTGAGATTAAGTTCATTCTCATCTTCATCAGATTCAGATTCAGACATAATATTTGATAATCAATAAACCTCGAAGAATCGCCAGCACTGTATTAAATACTAATAATAAAATAATAATCTTCACGTAAAATTTGTTGGAAACGTTAAAAATACAACGATCTAAGCTTGAGTCCACCTAGATGTTGGAAGCCAAGGAATGCAACTACAGACTACCCCTTGTCTTCCAAGCAGAAGAGCTATTTTTCTGAGTGATTTCCTAAGACTCCACTGTACGAGTATATCAGAATCTGTTTAACTCACGAATATATCTCTTGGGCACCAAACAGTTTGTCATATTAGTTAACCATTTCTGCACTTATTTTCAAAAAAATGTCACTTGTTCCCATTGTGCTCTGACCGCCTCATATTTTAGTCGTCCTTAACTAAATCAAATTTCAGTTTAAAAACTTCGTCAACCATATTAAATTTTAAGCCTTTCAGAAACATGTTCAATTATCAACATGTAAAATGTTACCATCTAAAATCGTAATATCATGAAGTACGTTTTCTCCAAGATCCCTATGCGCCCTTAGCTGCAAAAGGCCGATGTGCATACATTTCAGCGCAAAAATGTGTTGTTTTGACCTACTATTTAATCTCAAAAGTTATAAACGACCTTTTACAGTACTCTGTATAATATAAGTTGATGCAATTAATACAGTAAATCCAACGAACCAACAGTAATATACAGTAATCATCAGTTGCAGAATGTTTTGTTCCATTAACCCCAACACAAGGATGTTAACGTTATTTTCTATTATTAGGACGCCTGAATTTTATCCATGCATTTTTAAAGCAATATTTTATTTTCACTGCTTTAAAATAAGGTTAAATTTCTAGTCATATATGAATTTATTTTCAATATACCAACTTTTCAGAATAGATTTTCCTGACAAAACTTAATGTGGTGATAGGATTAGAAAATGTTGTTGGATGGAATTTCAGATATCGTAGAGTTTAAAAGTTAAATATTTGAACCAACAAATGACGAAAATTAAATTAAATCATCGAAGACACAATTGAGATAAAGAAGCTACTGTATATAGTCATCTAGAAGGAATGTGGGAAGATCGACGGACAAGAGAGATGTGGAATTGGACTCCACCAGGCAGATATAGAAAGGAAGGTCCAAGAAGCGTTGGAGCTATTATGTGTATTCACCCAAAAAACCTACAAGATAATAATTGGCAGAGCCGTGAAATATGGGAAGAAGAAATCACGAAAACGCGTCAGCTGTAAGAAACCTGAATAATGATGATGATGATAATGTATTTTAACTTTGAGTCTGAAATATATCAAGATCTCTGTTACCTTTTTCATGGATAAACATTAAAATTGAATGAAATATTCAACATACAAAGTTCACTGACAGCCGTTAAGGACATTCAAGGGGTTACATTGTATAAGAAAAGGACATGAATAAACGTATAGGTCGAAAATGTAAACGAAGTATTTTGAAAACACGCGTGACTTATCTTTGCTATGGAAATAACTAATAGCAGGTCTACAAATGCAATTAAAATACTAAGTTTTCTTTCAAAATTATGATTTTATATTTATTTTTTCAATGTGTCTAAATACTTTTTAGAAACATTCGAATAATTAAAACATTAATGTTTTATGACTTCTGCAATTTTCACTAAATTGAATTATCCAATTTTTGGTCAAATAATTTCTACAATCAATATAAAACTCATTAGTATGAACCTAAAACTATCTAGTTTCATGGGAAATAATTTTCGGAAAAACAGCCCTTTAAGTTACCTGACATATTTTCCAAGTCCTATAGAACAAAAGTGTGCATACGCCAGAGTTTATAGAGCAAGTGATATCCCACCATTGAACCACATATCGATTATCATCCTTGCCACATATTGATTATTATCGATATCTTATTAAAGTTTATACAGCTTACTCTAGGGGCAGAACGTCGCTCTGAAATTTAAATGACCAATCTTTACGATAAATCCCTAAATTTACGTTAAACAAATATATTAATAATATTAAAATTACCAATCATTTATTAAAAATGGGTGTACACTTACTTATCACTTCCTAACGCCGATCCAACCAGCGATAACCCAAACCAGCGATCGAAAAATCATAGACTAAGTAATATACACTGTGGAGAAAATAGCAGTCAACATCACAATGTTGTCTAACAGTGCCATAATGTTGTGATTTGCGTATTTAAATAATTGCACAAATATTATCAAATCTTCTTCTTCTACTACAAGGTTTAGGCTATGCAGCCTGTTCCGGCGAAGTTAAAAGTGGAGTCCATCTTCTACGTGGTCGGCCAACATCTCCTGTTCCTCTGGGATTATACAGGAAGGTTCTTTTTGGTATTCTTTCGTTGTTCATTCTCATTAAGTGTTCTGTCCATTTCTTATTATTTTCGCTGATTTTATCTTCAATTTTATATATATTTAATTCTTCTCGTATAGTTTCATTCCTTATTCTATCCGCTCTTGTGCATCCTTTCACATTACGTAAAAACAGCATTTCCGCAGTCTGTATCCTGCTTTTATCCCTTGATTTCATTATCCAATTTTCACTTCCATACAACAATAAAGGAACAGCCATTGTTTTATATAATTTAAGTTTCGTATCTTTCCTTGTTTTCCGACCTAAGGTTCTTTTTATGGTTCCACAAATAGCCTGGAATTTATTTACTTTATTTTCTATATCTTTATTTTCTCTATAAGTTATATCACATCCTAAATATTGGAAATGTGATACTTGTTCTATTATTTTGTTATCCAGTATAATTTTTGATCTAATTCCATATTTACCAATAAATTCCATTACTTTTGACTTATTTATTGATATTTTACAATTTTATCTATTGGCTATTAATTTAAATTTATATGCTAACATTTGGAGCTCATTTTCAGATTCTGCTAAAAGTACAACATCGTCAGCGATTAATAAAGCATTTATATTATCTTTATTATCAATTAATAATCCTTCATTAGTTAAAACCTTCTTCCATTCTTTTAGGATATCGTCCATATAAATATTAAATATTATAGGTGAGAGTGAACACCCTTGTCGTACTCCTTGGTTTATTTGAAAGAAAATGTCTTATGTTTAGTCAACTGTGGGTCTATACAAATAGTTGTTCCATAGTACAAGCTCTTAACAGTTTCTATAATCTGAATAGGGAGGCCTTTTTCTTTTAGGATATTCCACAATATTTCCCTGTTTACTCGATCAAATGCTTTATCTAAGTCTATAAATAACAAATGTGTTTCTAGGTTTTTTCTTGTCTTTTGTTTATTATCTGATTCAGGGCAAATACTCCATCGGTACAAGATCTTCCTTTTCGGAACCCGTTTTGTTCTTCTGCTAGTGTTACTTCAGTAATTTATTATCAAAGCTAATATATACAAATACATGATTGGTTGTTTATTCGTACTTTATGCGCGGCCATACCGTCGGTTCGATTATGATGGGTTTTTGTAAAATATTCACTAGATTCCCGGGATGAACATAGGCTATAAGTGAGTTGAAAAACTCAAATCCTACAACCTTAAAAAACAACCTTTTTGGTGAAAAACGTGAAAAAGTTCCCTTTTTACCCTTAAATGGCTTACGCTGTCTAAACCATAATAAATATACAACATTAATGTACACATTAATGAGTATCTCAAAAAACTTTACAAAGAATATGTTAATCTTTTACAGATAACACACAATGTCATTTTTTTGCTTTCAATGATGCCAAGGAGATCGGGATATGTAGATTCCCGGGCAAGCATGTGCTGCCATACTATTCATCCGATTGTCGTGGGGCTTTCTACAAAGTGTTCAGGATATTCCCGGGAGGGTTATAGGTTATAAAAGAGTTTTGATGCCCAAGCCCTTCACCCTTAAAAATCACCTTCCGTAAACCGTGAAAAAAATGTCGCTTTTTGTAAACTTGAATGGCTTATGCTGCCTAAACCATAAAAAATACACAAAATTATTGTACACAGAACTGAATATCTCAAGAAACTCTACAGAAAAGTCTACGGCAGAATATGTTTATCTTTTAAGAATAATTCACAATAACCATTTTCGTCTTTCATTGATGCCAAGAAGATCGGGATAAGTAGATTCCGGGCAAGCATAGCAGCACACGGCGGGTATTCTTTTATGGATAACTCGAAATAACGAATTTTGTCTTTCAGCTCAATTATGCCAAGTACATCGGTGTGCGTAGATTCCCGGGCAACGCCAGATAATCTGCACGGGGTATGTAAAAATAATCACGATGTAAATTTAAATTTGTTTTTCCTTTTACTTATTCAACTTAATGCAAAATCACATATAATTTATTTAGGAGTAGCAGCGCACGCCGGGTATCAGCTAGTAATGTTATAAAAATAGTTTGAAAAAGTTGAAAATATTTTTAAAAATGTTAGTAAATACAGAAGAATAACTATAATTTACAACAATAAACTGAAAAATCAAGGGTAACCATAACTGATGTTCAGCCTAATTTTCATTTAAAAATTTTCTTTTTAATGTTCTTACTATTAATTAATTTTGAAGTTTAGTTAAATATAAATAGGGATGCCACTAATAGGGAAAATTTATTTTAATCAGTTTGGTTTCTAAAGACTGGATTTCTTGGATTATAAATATCAGTCCATAATTCTGTCCATTAAAATAAATACGCAATCTTCTTCTTCTTTTCTTCTTCTTCTTCTTCTTTTTCTTCTTCTTCTTCTTCTTCTTCTTCTTCATGGTTTAAGCTTATTTACCAGCCAGTTCCGGCTCCAAATTGCTGCTCTTTCCATCTTTTCTTTGGTCTTCCGAAACTTCTTCTTCCTCGTGGTGAATAGCTGTATGCTGCTTTTGGTATTCTATTCTCAGTTATCGTTTGTTCTGTATTTCACTATTGTTGTCTTTAAATTACTCTACTTTTAGTCTATGTCTTATTTCTATGTTATGTTTTCTCTTTGTTCTTTGATATCCTGCTATTGGTCTGAGGAATTTAATTTCAGCAGCTTGTATTCTGGCAGATTGTTGTGCTGTCACTATCCATGTTTCGGATCCATAAGTAATAATAGGAACTGCCATTGCCTTGTATAATTTCATTATAGAGTCTTTCCTGGCTTTATTTTTCAAAGTTCTTTTTAGTGTACCTGTTATATAATTAAACTTATTTATTTTGTTATTTATATTTGTTTCTGCTGTGTATGATATTTCGCAACCTAGGAAATTATATCTTACCACTTGTTCTATTGGTTTATTTTCTAACATTATCTTTGTCCGAACTGGATGAGTACCCTTGAAGGCCATTGTTTTTTATTTTTCTGATGATATTTCCATGTTTATTTTTTTATATTTCATTTAGTTAGCATTCTTTGTAGTTCGTCCTCTGGTATCGATAACGATAAACGCAAAGCATAAGGATAAACGTTTTGGAATTCAAGACCAAATTAAAGTAGCAACATGGAATGTCAGAGGAATACATCATAAAGAAACCGAACTGGAAAGAGAATTAAAAGAAAAAGGTATAGATATAGCAGTGATAAATATGTAATCAATAATGAATTTATCGTGTCCATAAAATTGAATAGGTAGTGACCTCCAAAGATGTAAATTTGTTTTGATACATGAATTCATGAGATAATGTCATGATATGTCAGACAGATTGTAAAGGAAACCACTATTATTTACGTCCATTCCTACAGAAAGATGTGTTATCGTCTACAATATAAGGCCAATAACCTCCTCGTAATATATGTCTAAACACATCGTGAACCTCACTCGAGCAGGCAAATTAATATCTGTAAAGGTAAACAATTAGGGAAGAGTTAATGTCATTGGTTTCAAGTTTTGAGATAGTAATTGATTTAGAGGAATCGCGTATCTCAAATTAGATTTAAAATAAATAATAGTTTTAAAAAACTAAAATAACACACTTTATTAGAAACCCGAACTAAAAAATGAATAATAATTTTAATTTCCAACACGCTTGGGATAAAATTAAAGTGGTCAAAAAAATCTCCAAGATATCTAGACTAAAACTAGAGTTATCTACAAAAAAAAAATAGTACCATCAAAAGCGTGGGGTGCTCTATATCAATTAATATATATGATAATACAGGCAGACAATATAAACACAGAAATAATAAAAATGTCCCAAAAGAATTTTCAAGAAAGGTCATTAAAATTATGTAACAAGTGCTGGAAACAAAATATAATACCAGAAGAAAGGAAAATTGGAAAAATAAGCTCAATATTTAAAAAATACGATAAAACAAAGCCAGAAAACTATAGAGGCATACGCTTACTATGTGCAGTATACAAAATGTATGCAAAATTGATCATACAAAGATTAACAAATAAAGTAGACGCAATACTATCAAAAGAGCAGACAGGTTTTAGGAAAGGAAGAAGCTGCACATACAACGTATTCACTTTAAAACAAATAATAGAGAAGCGAAGAGAATTCAACTTAGAGACGCACATCCTCTTTATAGATTATAAGAAGGCCTTTGATAAAGTATCAAGACCAAAATTATGGAACATATTAACTGAAAAAGGAATTCCACTACACTTGATAGCAGTAATTAAGAAAATATATGCGAAAACAAAATTAAATCAATGGGAACCAATACCTATAACGGGAGGGGTTAGACAAGGTTGTCCACTATCAACAATTTTTTTAACATTTATTTTGACGACATGATAAGATCATAGAAGCAAATGACGACTGGGGGGATTAACTTAGGAAATATAGTTGAATGCAGGCTTTCACGGCCGGTAATCATAATGTTGAGTGATTCCGGGTTCTGTGGCCGTGGTCCATAGTTGGTGTTGATACCAGACGTTTCGCCCTCAACTGCGGAGGGCATCTCCGCAGTTGAGGGCGAAACGTCTGGTATCAACACCAACTATGGACCACGGCCACAGAACCCGGAATCACTCAACATTAGGAAATATAGTAATAAAAATAGTAGCCTTTGCAGTGACCTGATTTTAATAGCAAAAACAGAGGACGAACTAAAAGAATGTTATATAAACTAATTGAAATATCAAAAACATACAACATGGAAATATCATCAGAAAAATAAAAAAACAATGACTTTCAAGGGCACTTATTCAATTCGGACAAAGATAATATTAGAAAGTAAACCAATAGAACAGGTGGTAAGATATAACTTCCTGGGTTACAAAATTATGAAATATCAAACACAGCGGAAACAGATATAAATAAGAAACTAAATGTTTAATTATATAAACGGAACACTAAAAAGAACTCTGAAAAATAAAGCCAGGAAAGACTCTTATAATGAAATTATACTAGACAATAGCAGTGCCTATTATTACTTATGGCTCCGAAACATGGACTGTGACAACACAACAATCTGCCAGAATACAAGCTACTGAAATGAAATTCCTCAGACCAATAGCAGAACATCAAAGAACAGACAAAAAACATAACACATAAATACAACAACAACAACAACAACTAAAAGTAGAGGAATTAAACACAACAACAGTGAAATACAGAACAAACTGGAAAGAAAACTTAGCAAGGATGACTGAGAATAGAATACCAAAAGCAGCATTCAGCTATTCACCACGAGGAAAAAGTTTGGGAAGACCAAAGAAAAGATGGAAAAAGCAGCAATTTGGAGCCGGAACAGACTAGTAAATAAGCCTAAACCTCGATGAAGAAGAAGAAGAAGACAGATATTGGTACAAGTAAAGTCTCTATGAAGAAAACGTAAAAACCATAAAAGCACCCCTCGCATTTGATGGTAAAATTATTTTTTGTAAATAACTCTAGTTTTATTCTAGATGTGTTGGAGATGATTTTTTTGTAGACTACTTTCATTTTATCCCAAGAGTGTTGGAAATTAAAATTATTTTTCATTTTTTGTTAGGTTTTCTAATAAGGCGTGTTGTTTTAGTTTTTTTAAACTATTATTGATTAATATTCCGAACAGGTCATATCATTATTTTGCAGTGACTGACTATCTAAGAAATACGGCTACCAGATTATATATATATATATATATATATATATATATATATATATATTGTGCACGAATGTAAACGGATACTGCTTATGGGATATAATAGAGAACCATTCGTAGTAATTGATTATACCACAATAAAAAGAAACCACTGTTTGCACTTTCTTAAACGTATTATTTCCGAAGAATTTACGTTCTAGAAAAATATAATTTACATCATAGGACATCAGAAATTAATTTATAACTCATTATGTTGGTTATAAACAGTTTGATGTTTCATTTTTTCTCCACTAGGGTGCATTCTTACGATATAGCGATTCTTTGGCAATAAATAATATGACCTGTTTGCAGTGATGAACAAATGAAGCATAACAAACGTTTCTAGTTTGTTTTGAAACATCGTCGTTTACATTATATATATATATATATATATATATATATATTAAAATAACTATATTTGTATAATGGTTTGTAAGTAAACAGCTTAATTTTATTCGTTAAATAGTCCTAACAAATGCCACTCTTGATTTCCGAATTCTCTATATAAATTCACTCTTTACTTCGTGAATCGTGAATTTGTCGATAATTTGGAAATCACCCGTGACATTACTTATGATTAATTTCCACCGTTGTGATCTAATGATACATTTGTTGCCTCATTGGCAACGGGCCCGGATTAGATCCCCGTAGGGACAAGTTTACTGAGTGAGATTTTTCGGGAATTTTCCTAAAAAATAAGACAAATGTTAGGTACGTTAAGGCCCAAATAATATCCGAACACCATCTGGCCATTATAATCATCTATATCGTAATAGCTTCATTTTATTTATGAACGTATGAATGAATGGAGTGTGTCGCCTTAAGTGTTCATGTTGTCACGGAGGTGGACTTGGAATTGTGCTGGTCACTCATCCGGGGAGGTCCTCTATAACTTGTGGGGTCAAAATAGTATGTTTGTGATCCATAGTTTAAAATCCGCTGCTCACCTCTAAAACGCGGTAGGCGTAAAAGTACCTACTATATAAATACTTATTTTAATTCAGAAAACTCCTACAATAAATAACTTACATTATAATCACAATTGACATAGGCCTATTACACAGTTTATCGAATTCAAACATTTTTTGCAAATGTCTTTCTTACTTGTAACCCACTTCTGAGGTCGGGACGCCTGGAAGGCGGGGTTACGTTGCCCAGATGGTATGATGGGCGATGATGATGATGATGATAGTGGTGCGCCAGGACAGTCCCTAATCCTAAGCTTAATCTAAGATGAATATGAATGATGATGATTGCGATGGCGATGGCCATATGATTTCTGGGACCGTTAAAGCCTTAAAGTTTTCCTGACATTTGTCTTACAGGTGAGGAAAAACCCCGATAAACCTCATCCAGAAAAACTGTCCCGTCCGGGGATAGAACCCGGACCCGCTGTGTGACAAGGCAACACGCTACCTCGAGGCCACAGCGGTGGACAAATTCAAACATTATAGTTCCAATATGATCTTAGGCGGCCGTGGTGGACTAGTGGTTATGCTCCTTGCCTCTGATTCAAACCCGGCCGGGGTCTGTGGATTTTTTAGGATGGAAAATCCAAGGAGCAAGTTCTCCGGTAGGGATTTTAAGCCGTGGGGTCCGAGTCTGAAAATGTCCATCCTCGTAAAAATCCTTAAGCCTGAAGAAACAGGCCTCTAAGAAAAATTTGCCGATCTCAACATCCTAGTAATAGGCTACCTTAATTTTCCGCTAGATGGCTCATTGAGTAGGTATATTGATCGCATGACATCTATTGGCAAATAAGGTAACTAAATTAATTTGATGTAGTAACTCATAACAAAGGAGAGGCTTAGGTTCAACAATGGGTTACGCCATTATAGATAAACAGAATATGATATTACGTGTTGAAGCGTCTATAAGTAATAAATATATTTAAAACAATTACCACAAACTGTAAGAACGTACTAAATGCTTATTTATGTATTATTTCCAAATTTTCCATCAATTCCAAATAGTAGATGGAAAAATTTGTGTCGTTTTTGTAATGATGAAACAATGACTATGTCACTTAGTATTGAAGTACTATTCAGTCTTTCGCCACTTGACAAATCGTCGTGTAGCGCTCATCCGAATTGCAAAACAGCCAGTAAAGAAGGGAGTCGATATAGTTAAAGGGAAGGGGACTCAAATCTAATGTCGGTATGATGATGAGTGATTCACACTTCACTTCACTTCATTTCCAAGTCAGTGAGGACAGACATGCACAAGAACATGAAAAATAGTACATTTCCCTTCGGTTAGTGTGTTTAGTTCACTGATCTTGCCGATAAATTAGACACAAAACAAATGAGTTGACCAGTAGAAAAAAAATATTTCTTACCTACTTTTAAAATAATGACAGGAGGCCAAGTGACTTTTATTTATTTAGTTATTTAGTTAGTTAACATACTTAGGTTTTCTCCACAACTCAGCGGGAATTGGTAAATGTTATATTTTATCATCGAATGATTTTATCAACAGCTCAAAATGAAATATGTTCCGAAAGTTCTGAAACTAAGTTTATAATTGAATTTCTAAACAGGGCCTACAGTAGTTGAGGACGACTCAATTCTGTAGTTTAATCTTCTATTTTGAACTAATGAATGTATAAGTCGCATAAGCTCTCTAAAATGTAGGCTTACGATAGTAATATAGTGCTTATAGTCTATAGGCCTATATATGTATATATGTGTATATATATATATATATATATATATATATATAAGAAAAATCTATGTTTGTGTTGGAATACTTGAGTAGCTCAGTTGGTTAGAGCGCTAAATTTACAGAGTTTAAGACTCGGGTTCAAATCCCGACTCAAGCATTAATTTTTCTTTTCATATCATATTTGCCTTCATTGCCAAATGTTAAAAATATAGTTATAACATCTAAATATACAAGCGTTACTACTATAAAGTAAATATTCGCTTTAAAGATTTGCTTACCTGTTATGGTGGCCGCTTGATGGTAGTTGGAACGTCTTCCCGCTACCTCTTGTGTGAATTGAGAATATTACATTTATATAAGAAAAAATGTATGTTTGTGTTGGAATGCTTGAGTCGCTCAGTTGGTTAGATCACTAAACGTACAGAGTTTAGTAGAGACTCGGGTTCATTCATTTTTTTTTCATATCATAAAGTTTGAAAAATTAAACTGCATGCAGAAGAAAACAACTCTAACAACAAATTTTCACAGTTTTTTCATGGATGTTGGATGTATGTTTTGTTATAAGGAACCCTAAATATATATATATATATATATATATATATATATATTATAATGCCCCAGGTTTTCCTTTTGGACATTTCAGGTGTTCTCTCCTGGCATTGGCGTAATTGTAATCCACTTCAGAGGTTGGGGCGCCTGAAAGGGGGATATTATTTGGAGTATTTGTGTTGAGATAATTTGTATTCAGAAAATTATCCGAATATCGCGTTGGATATTTCAACTGGTATTTATCACTTAATAGATATTGACACGCTTGTATACTTCACAGTTTTTGACGAAATTTTTATTATGTATTTGTTTTGTGAATTGTATGTTTCTGTTGTCTTTTAATTGTTTTTCTTGCTGATGGTATTATTGAGGCTGGTAATTTCTCAGGGAAATTGAACACTGCACGCAGCATAAGAGGTGAGGACATTGCATAATATACTCTATATAATTATTGGATCAAATAATAACACTTCAGGATCGTTCATATAAATTCTTAGGTTAAATTTCCAGGACCGATCAACTTGACTTTCTGTCATATCATTGGCAATTTATTTGTTCAGGTTCTGGAATAATTTTGATTGCCTTCTGTTTACATTTCAAGTAGGCAATTATTGAAACAGATACATGGCAATATTTCTTCTTCTTCTTCGTCACGGTTTAGACTTATTTACTACCCTGTTCCCGCTCCAAATTGCTGCTCTTTCCATATTTTTCTTGCTCTTCCTAAACTTATTTTTCCTCGTGGTAAATAGTTGTATGCTGCTTTTGGTATTCTATTCTCAGTCGTCCTTGCTAAGTTTTCTTTCCAGTTTGTTCTGTATTTCATTATTGTTGTGTTTAATTCCTCTACTTTTAGTTGTCTTATTTCTGTGTTATGTGTTTTGTCTGTTCTTTGATATCCTGCTATTGGTCTGAGGAATCTCATTTCAGCAGCTTGTATTCTGGCAGATTGTTGTGTTGTCACTGTCCATGTTTCGGATCCATAAGTAATAATAGGCACTGCCATTGTCTTGTATAATTTCATTATAGAGTCTTTCCTGCCTTTATTTTTCAAAGTTCTTTTTAGTGTTCCTGTTATATAATTAAACTTATTTAGTTTGTTATTTATATCTGTTTCCGCTGTGTATGATATTTCGCAACTTAGGAAGTTATATCTTACTACTTGTTCTATTGGTTTATTTTCTAATATTATCTTTGTCCGAACTGGATGAGCGCCCTTGAAGGCCATTGTTTTTTATTTTTGTGAGGATATTTCCATGTTGTATTTTTTTGATATTTCATTTAGTTTATATAGCATTCTTTGTAGTTCGTCTTCTGTTTTTGCTATTAAAATCTGGTCATCTGCAAAGGCTACTGTTTTTATTACTATATTTCCTAAGTTAATTCCCCCAGTCGTCATTTGCTTCCATGATCTTATCATGTCGTCGAAATAAATGTTAAAAAGAGTGGTTGATAGTGGGCAACCTTGTCTAACTCCTCCTGTTATATGTATTGGTTCCCTTTGATTTATTTTTATTTTTGTTTTCTCGTACATTTTCTTAATTATTGCTATCAAGTGTAGTGTCATTCCTTTTTCATTTAATATGTTCCATAATTTTGGTCTAGATACTTTATCAGAGGCCTTCTTATAATCTATAAAGAGGATGTGCGTTTCTAAGTTGAATTCTCTTCGCTTCTCTATTATTTATTTTAAAGTGAATACGTTGCCTGTACAGCTTCTTCCTTTCCTAAAACCTGTCTGCTCTTCTGATATTATTGCATCTACTATAGTTGTTAATCTTTGGTTGATAATTTTTGCATATATTTTGTATGCTGCACATAGTAAGCTTATGCCTCTATAGTTTTCTGGCTTTGTTTTATCACCTTTTTGAAATATTGAGATTATTTTTCCAATTTTCCATTCTTCTGATATTGTATTTTGTTTCCAGCACTTGTATAGAATTTTAATTATCTTTGTTGGAAATTCTTTGGGGCATTTTTGATCATTTCTATGTTTATATTGTATATCCCGCATGCTTTATTACTTTTACATTTCTTTAATATTTCTATCATTTCTTGCATTTCTAATTCATCTACTTCTGCATATTGTTTGTTTGTTTATACGAGTATTATTTCTTCTTTATTTTGTTTGTCCGTCCACTGTTCTTTATAATAATTTTCTAATTCTATATTTTGTATAGTTAGCAGATTTGTTTTGTCTTTTACTTCAGAATTAAGGCTTCTTTTTCAAATTTATATACTTTTTCTTGTTTTCCGTGTAAATTGTGTACCATTTCTGCTGTGTATCTATCCCAATGTTCTCTATTTAATTTTCTGGTATATTTTTTTTACTAATGCTCTTGTTCTATTATATTCTATTCTGTTTTGGTCATTCCTGTTGTTTAAGTATTTTAAGTAGGCCTCTTTTTTATATCTTACCAATTTCTGGATTTCGGGGTTCCATTTTTTTTAGTCCTTTGAATCTTCCTCCTATTTTCTTTGTTCCTAGTACTACTTCTGCTGTTTTATGTATGAGTCCTTATATACTATTCCATTCTTCTTTAATTTCCTTTTTTGTCTCTTCCGCATTTGTATAAACTTGTAGCCTTGTTTTGTATAAATATTTTATTGATTCTTCTTCTATCAATTTTTTTTTATAAATTTTTTGTTTGTTTTCTTCCTTCTCCTTTAATTATTTATTCCAATTTCTATACTATTTCTTTTGTATATCTATTTTACTAATCAATAGGTAATGGTCACTATGGATATCGCTTCCTCTGAAGACTCTCGTGTCTCTTACTAAGTTTTTCATTTTTTTATTAACCGTAATGTAATCTATTATAAAGCATGATCCTCTCACTTCTCGTATATGTATGTATTTCCTTATGTCTGAAGTAATTGTTCGTTACTCTGAGTTGGTTAAAGCAAGCGAAATTGAATAATGTTTTCCCATTATAATTTACCATTTCTTCTCCATTGTTCCCAGTTACATTTGTAATCGGTGTTTTCCCTATACGTGCATTTGTATCTCCTGCTATTATTAAGTAATCGTTTTTGTTTGTTTGGTCTACTATCTTTTGTAGTTGTTAAAACTCTGTTGATTCTTGTTCTGCCTTCCTCTGGTGCGTAGATTACTATTACAGTAAGATTTCCTTTTGGTATTTTGCATTTTATTTTCATTATTCTCTCATTTATCCATTCGTATGTTGTTATCGTTTTTCTTAATCTTGTGCTTACTAATATTGATACTCCTGCTTGAACTTTTTCTGTTATTTCAAACTCCACAATAAAACATTATATAATCACTTAGACCTTTGTTTCTTTTCGGTTTCTGTTATCACTGCTATGTCAATACCTCTTTCTTTTAATTCTCCTTCCAGTTCGGTTTCTTTATGATGTATTCCTCTGACATTCCATGTTGCTACTTTAATTTGGTATTGAATTCCAAAACGTTTATCATTTTGTTTTGCGTTTGTCGGTATCCGTTGAACAGTCCGGCTATCTCTTTGGAGCTTGTAAGTATTTTGAAGTGCCCCCTGAGTACGCTACTAACGTTCTGCAGGATTAGTCCTTTGGAGGGGCTGCCTCCTTAAAGCCTTTGGACTTGCTTCCTTGTGTTTTATCCTCTCAAGGAGGGTTGTCTCTTCCGCCTTCTGCCATTGAGGACTTCACTCTTGATTCCCCGAGCTGGGTCTCTTATTTCATCCCCAGAGATTGGGTTGCCACTTCCGCTATTTTCGCTGTTCCGATATTTCTATCTCCGCCGTGTCTGCCGTTGTGGTCTTCTGTGTTTGCAACTCCCAGTGTGGTTGTTGCTCCCACGTTGTGGATTATTCTTAGTTCCCTCTCCTCTTATCTAACCGCAAGCCAAGTCTTCCCTGTTATGATCGTCTGGGTCATTGGCACTAAGCCTCCCTACCACGTCAAGAGAGAAGGATGGCAATATTTACTTTATTAAATATAATTCTATTTTAATAACAATAAAAACAAATAATTAAATTAAGCTGTTATTTAATCGTCAAACGTCTAATATAGACATATATTATTTAAACAGAAGCGGCTCCGTGGCTCAAGCGGTTAGCCGCTCGCCTGTCACCGCTGAGGTAGACCGTACACTATTGGTCAAAATCACATCAGAAAGGAGTCCCATTGGTACTCGATCCAACGGATGTCCACTGCTCTATACCAAGGCATGATGCCTTACACCCCTCGCATCACGGCTACACTACGGGATATAAAAAAATATATATTACTTAGTCAGGTTACAATATTTACATAACTTCTGACAGCCAAATATCAATACAATACAATCAGTTACGTAACATAACAAATAAAAATAAATTTAATATATGCATATGGCACGAATCGCTGTGAGCCAATCCGCTCGGTCTATCCATTGATCTACTCTTAGATGCCTGCCCTCCATTGCTTCCCAGATACCCTCCATCCAAGTTGTCGATGGTATTTCGTCGTCTTGATGAAAATTCATTCATAAGCTAACCTTGGTAACCTTTCTTCAGCCATTTCATTAGGTGTCCAAACCATATGATGAGTTGTCTTGAAATATCTTCAGTAATACTATTTTTAATTCCCATTATTTGCCTTGTTGTTGTATTATTTGGTATTCTACATACATACACACACACACACACACACATATATATACTACTCAAAGGCGCGACAGGCCTAGAAGACCCTTGGCCTACCATCCGGCTGCTAGCCTCACATCCACGTGTTCATCAGTGAGGTAACGATCACTCAGTCAGTATAGGAGTGACATGTGGTCAGCATATCAGGCCCCCAGTCGTTATAGCTGTTTTTTTAAATCTAGAGCCGCTACTTATTTTAGCTACCCAAATACCTCATAATACTGTGTGGACGCCGGTCTCATATTGTCCGAAATACCTTGAGAAAATTTATTTCTTCACGGAGATTTGAATCAGCGCAAGTGTCGTAGCTCTGCACGAAAGCATCGTGCCTTAACCACTCGGCTATGGCGAGGGGCTTTATATATATGTATATGTGTGTGTGTGGAACAATCTGCGAGTTCATTATAAGTGTCCAATGCGCTTGCAGAATATAACTGAACGTGGCCAAAAGTAAGTATTTCTGCTAAAGATCTTCCAACAATTTTGTCAGGCTCTGAAGCAATAAAAATGAAGAATTTTATAAATCTTGTAATATATATGCGCGGTTAGATGTCATTGAAGAAGGTAGCAATAACCTCTTAGGTAACATGTTTATCATTTATTCATTTCGCTTGAATTTTCCATGAACTGCGCTATTATATAAACATGAAACCCAAATAAATAAGTCATATTAATACTCATGGTTTTCAAATGATGGGAGAAAGTGAATGTGTGATATATAGAAGACTACTTCCACGTCATGGATATTGTTATAAATATTGATTATACGATCAAATTTATTAAAATCTGCTCTTGCCTTATTATCAAGTGATGAAATTATGACACGTGTGAGAAATTAATATAGGTCAATAGAAAACACACTAGCTAGTGAGTTGTAATTTTATAATTTAACATAAGTAAATATCAAACTAAGCAAGTCAAATATTTGACATACATTTTTCAATGTAATATGGATCCCCATTAATTGGGTCCGGGGGATTACGAAACTTTTGGATTATCCGGAAAACAGTTTTGACAATGCTAATTAGTATTAAGATAAAACTAAATATATGATCACACATAGAAATACATTATATAATGGAAATGGGCAGCTAATGACAAATGAGAGAAATTTTGAGGAAGTGGCTGAATTCAATTATCTAGGACCAATAATCACAAATAGGAATGAGATGCACAAAGAAATTAAACATAGGCTCAATTCTAGAAATGCGTGCTATTATGCATTGCAGGGACTCTTGACGTCCCAACTCCTTAAAAAAAAAACGTTAACTGAAGATATATAAAACTATTATTCTACCAGTTATATTATATGAATACGAAACATGGACTCTTACTTTAAGAGAAAAAAGGAGATTACGAGTATTTGAGAATAAAGTTCTTAAGGAAAATTTTTGGACCAAAGAGAGATGAACAGACAGGTGAATGGAGGAGACTACAAAACAGTGAACTACATTGTCTTTATAGGAAGCCAGATATAATAAGAGAAGTTAAGTCGCATAGACTGCATTGGGCAGGACATGTGGAGCGAATGCGGAATAAAAGACATGCATGGATGCTTCTTGTAGGAAAACGCCAGTTGGTAGATCAAGAATGAGATGGGAGAATAACATTAACTATGATCTGATTGAAGTAGATTATACAGGATATAATTGTAAAACATTAGCTCAGGATAGGGATGTATGGAGAGCTTCTGTCCGCGCGGCCATGAACCTGTGGGTTCGATTGTGCAAGTGAGTTAGTTAATTTGTAATAAGATGACTTCACATGATCTGAGCATAGCTCATTAGGCATTACGCAGTACGCATGTACTAAAATTTCTCATCAAGGTCACACTGATTTTGTTAACTTACACTGGTCAACATGATTTTTGTCTCATGAGTACCAATAGTTGTACTTAATGGAGTTTTTATCATGCTTTCAAATATGTTTGTCCATCACCCACCGTTTTTTTTTATTTCAATTTCTATTAATGGATTTAAATGATAATTTTTTAATACACTTTTTTCGTCCATTTGTCCATTGTAAAATAAAATAAAATGTGCTAACTCAAATGGTATCATTTCTACTGTTGTGCAGTTTCAGATATGTATATACATGTACAGACATGAACAAACATGATCAAGGTAGCATGAATTCATTAGAACGATGTTAGTTGTGAGATAGCAGTGAGCCTGTAAACACGTGATTGTGAGTGCGTTGTGTCTGGATTATTGTATATTACATATTTACAAATTTATTTCTTTTAATTTGTCGTTAGTTACAAAATGCCTAGAGTTTGTTTAAATCATCCTAACAACTTTTGTTATATATGTGGCGAAGTCGCTCAAGTCCCAAAGGCGAAACCTTACTCCATTAGTAAAAAAGTGTTATGAACTTTATTTTGGGAGTAAAGTGGGGGACCAAACAATGACCTTGGCCTCACATATCTGTTGTTTATCGTGTAGTAGGCTTCTCACTGCATGGAAGAATGGCACACGCCACAAGCCATTTGATATCCCTATGATTTGGAGAAAACCCAAAGATCGCTCCTCTGACTGTTATTTCTGCTTAACAAACATTAAAGGGATTACGTCAAAATCAAAACACACAGTGGTGTACCCTGACTTCCAATCTGCAATTAGACCAGTTCCACACTGCGAAGAATTGCCCATACCAAAGCCTCCAGAACATGTGACATTAGATGAAGAGAGGTCAGATTCTGATGGAAGTAAGGAAGAAGAAGAGACAGATTTTGGTGTTACAACTTTTGAACGAAGCTGTTCATCTGAGCCTCATTTATTGACTCAAGAAGATCTTAACGATCTCTTACGAGATTTAAAGTTATCCAAAAAACCAGTCTGAAACGCTTGGTTCCCGGCTAAAAAGATGCAATCATCTTCAAAATAATACAAGGATATGTGATCTTGAAGAAGATTTCCGGGCTGTTGGCCGTGGTCTTGGGGGTTGTAGTTCCCCAACGTTTCGCCAGAGACTGCGTCCGGCATCCTCAAGGGTTGTCTTGAGACTGGCAATTTTGTCGACTACCTGCTCTATTTATACATTTATCAACGACGTGTTCTCTGCGTGGTCCGTTACTTCGTAAATTGTATCTGCCTTCTGGTTGGTTAGCATTAGGGTCTTCCAATTGCACCAATGAGGTTGCTGTCTGATGTTCTATTATATTGTTCTCGTAGGGGTTTACATCTGGCTTTTGTTAAGACTGGTATCCACGCTTTGTTGACTTTTAATGATTCTTCTTTTCTATTGTAACTATTTTGATGTTTGAATATTTCAATGGCTTCTCGTTGCAGACGGGTAAAATAGTGTGTGCAGTTAGATATATATCTGTGTTGTTGTATTGTACCGTGTGGCCTTCAAGTAGAGAGTGTTCTGCTACTGCCGACTTTTCCACTTGTTTAAGACGGCTGTATCTTTCGTGTTCTTTAAGCCTAGTTGTGATGCTGCGTTTAGTGGTGCCTATATACACTTGGCCGCAACTGCACGGGATCCTGTATATACCTGCTGATTGATGAGAATGAAGTTGATCCTTAATCGTTCTGAGGAGGTTTTTGATTTTCCTGGTAGGCCTATATACTGTTTTTATGTCTTCTTTCTTTGGCAGTTTTTCAATTCGGTCAGTTACATTCTTGATGAAAGGTAAGAATGCCCTGGTTGACATTTTTTTCTGATTCCTTGTTGTTGTATCGTCTGGGATGGTTTGCTCTGTTGATTTCTTTGTTGGTGTATCCATTGGCTGTGAATACTGTACGGAGATGTTTGATTTTAGTCTTTAATAATTCAGGATGGCACAGTTTATTGGCGCGATTTGTCAATGTTTTGATGATACCAAGTTTCTGTTTGGCGTGATGATTGGAGGTTTTATGAATATATCTGTCCGTGTGCGTAGGTTTTCTATATATATGGTATGATAAATGTTGTCATATTCTTCTTTTCTGATTTAGATGTCCAGAAAGGCTATGCTATTATATTTTTCTTTTTCTACGGTGAATTGTATATTGGAGTTTATGTTTGATGTGCGCCAGAAATTCTTCTATTTTATCCTCCCCGTGGTTCCAAATTACGAAGGTGTCGTCTACATATCGAAGCCATGTCTTGGGTTTAAGAGGGGCAGTCTCTAAACATTTTTGTTCGAAGTTTTCCATAAAGAAATTTGCAACTACTGGGCTTAGGGGACTACCCATATCTACTCCATATATTTGTTCATAGAAATCGTTATTGAATAAGAAATAGCTGGTGGTTAAGCAGTGTTAGAAAAGATTAGTGATATCTTGAGGAAATTTGTCAGCGATGAGGTGAATGGTCTCCTTTATAGGAACTTTAGTGAATAGAGAGACCACGTCGAAACTAATCATTAGATCGTCCGGTTGCAGAGCTATCTCTTTAAATTTAAATAAGAAGTCCATCGAGTCTTTGAAATATGTATCACTGTTGGATGTATGGGGTTTTAGTAGAGTAGATAGATGTCTCGCTAGGTTATAAGTTGGTGATCCTATGGCTCTGACGATCGGTCTTAGAGGTATATTGTCTTTATGGATTTTAGGTAGTCCGTAGAGTCGGGGTGGCAGGGCCTCGTTCTTCTGAAGTTCTTTCTTCACGTTGTCTGGAAGTGAGGAGGCTTGGTCAAGTTGTTAGTTTTACGGAGTATCCTTTTGGTTGGGTCGCCTGACAGCTTACGGTAGTTCCCAGGATCCAGTAACTCGGTGATTTTACGATTATATTCTTCTATGTCTAATATAAATGTAGAGTTTCCTTTGTCTGCTGGTAGAATTATAATAGTTTCATTCGTTTTTAAGGTTTTTTATAGCCTTCCTTTCTTCAATGGAGAGATGGTGTTCTGGTTTGGGAGCCTTTCTCAAAATGCGAGAGACTTCGTTGCGGATAGTTTCTGCCTTTTCCAGTGGTAATACTCCTATGGCAGATTCGACGTTAGATATTATTTCTTCCACAGGTATAGCTGAAGGCGTGACAGCGAAATTGCCTCCTTTCGCTAGAAGTGAGATTTCTGCAGCTGGGAGTGGACGGTTGCTAATATTTACTACGGTGCATCTGGTGTCCAAGTTAGTTCTAGGAATTTGTTTAGATGTAGACTCGAATTTTTTCTTTTGTGTTCTGGTAGATTGTTCCCAAGTTGACATCATGGCTTGATAGGTGATCTCGTCTATTTTGTTCCAATCTTTTCCTGATATTCTATTGCTGATTAGAAGGTGAATGTCTAGAAGATCGGTGTCTGTAACTGCAATGTTCTTGCGTGTTGTGTGTATACGTTCCGTTAATAAAGATATTTCCGTGCGCTTGTGCAGATATTAATAAATGTATAAATAGAGCAGGTAGTCGACAAAATTGCCAGTCTCAAGACAACCCTTGAGGATGCCGGACGCAGTCTCTGGCGAAACGTTGGGGAACTACAAGCCTCAAGACCACGGCCAACAGCCCGGAAATCTTCTTCAAAATCATCATAGTAACTCCGGCCGTGAAAGCCTAAGTCAGTATACAAAGATATGTATTTATCGTAATCGTCATTCTCAATTTAAAGACTATTTTTCTGAAGAAAATGGCTTACTGTTTTGTAATGACATTTCTTCTCTTATGGCGACATTTGGTTTTGAACATAACCGAACAGAATGGCGCTTGTTCATTGATTCATCCAAAACTAGTTTAAAAGCAGTGCTTCTGCATAATGGAAATAATTTCCCATCAATACCTGTGGCTCACTCTGCTAGTATGAAAGAAATGTATGAAAACTTTCAATTTTTATTGGCAAAGCTTCAATATGCAGTGTATGTGAACCGAAAGTGCGTTTTTCGGATCATTATTGTAACGTCGTTATCCTCCCTAGACTGGAATATTTATGAACTATGCCAATATCCTTTTCTCCGTGTAGTTACCTCCACTCTCCCCTCTCTAGCCTTCCTGCCGCGCAATGTCTACGGCGCATCTCCCCTCTACTTCGGAACCTTCATATACGTGGTGCACAAGCAGAACATTATCATTCATCATTCAATCATTCAAGCAGTCGTCGTTCAGTTGTTCAAGCTGATTCAAGGTTTGAATCCGCATCCAATTCGCGATGCGATTGGAATTCTAATGGACAAGCTCGTCTGAAGCCGAGAAGCGGCGTGGTTTAGTTGGTCCGGCAGACCAGGCAAGAAGTTGCCCCTGGCTCGGACGTTAGAATGAGTGTGGCGTGAGGTATGGTGTGGTTTCTTTATTGTAAGAGTATCGTTATTTATTTGTTTCTATTTTGTTGAGTGATCGGAATATATTTTGTTAATTTGTTTTATAATTCAGACAACTTGTTTCTATTAAATGTCATCTTTTATACAACTTGTCGGCTTCTTCATTAATGTATACGTAGTTATTTTCAATCCTATACGGAAATTCACTCACGTAGGAAATTATTTCCAGCTCCCTTGCTATTATGCTGTTTAGCTCTCTGGAATGACAATTATTATCTTTTTCACTCACTCTATGTATTTGAGAATCATTATTTATTCATGTTAATATATAAGAGAGAGAAAGATGAATCGATTGCTGCCTTCTATGGGCCCAAGGCAAGCAACTTCGTGATTGATAACCTTGCAGGAAATCAGATTCACGTTAATAGAGACAGCAGTAACAAAACCCGATCCCGGATTAATGATAGCAGTATCGTGGTTCTCATGCCCACAAATGGTAGCAGTCTGCGTGTTTTTTTTAAAAAAGCTACAAATGGTTGCGCAGAAGCGTGGCGTGGTTTATTAAAAGTGGAAATCTCTACCCCACATATGAATGACATATTTGTGGTGATTTGAAGGTAATTGCACTTATTCTTGGTCTGCAGCTTGGTTACACAAGGTACTGTTGTTTTTTGTGTCTTTGGGATAGTAGGAACAGAAAAAAACTTTACATCAGAAAAGAATGGCCTAAACGCGAATCATTCGTTCCCGGACAGAAACATCTGAAACATGACGCATTGTGTAATCCTAAAAATGTGTATCTACCTCCGTTACCGTATCAAACTATGATTAATGAATAATATCGTGGAAGCCATGAGCAATACTCCTGGTTTCATATACTTAAAACCGAAGTTTCCTAAAATTAGTGAAGCAAAAATTAAAGAAGGGATATTTCTGGGTACACAAATACGATCACTAATGCATGATGAGAAGTTTGAGGAACTATTGAATCACTGGAGAAAGCAGCTTGGCAAGCATTCCAAAAAGTTACATATTTTTGGGAAATTGAAAGGAGGAAAATTACTGTGATATTGTCAATAATCTTATAACATCTTATAAACATTTGGGCTGTGATATGTCCTTAAAAATACACTTCCTGCAGTCGCACCTAGATTTCTTCCCGGAAACTCTTGGCGCAGTGAGCGATGAGCACGGGGAACACTTTCATCAGGAGATTTAAGCTATGGAAAAGGGATACCAAGGCAAATGGAATCCTAAAAATGCTGGCCGATTAATGTTGGACCATCAAGAGGGGTGCTCCACAGGCAAAATATAGCAGAAAATTGTCATTTCTTACTTTCTAGGTGAGTTCGAATGTTCGAATATTGTATAGTTACGAACGTAGAAAATATTAAAGTGTTTGAAATTATAAATGCCTGTCTCTCGGAAACCTTGCGTGATGGAGAAAAGTCGATATCATATTTGAATTCAGGAGAAAAAATACTATCAGAATCACATATTTTTTCTTTCTGAGACTAAAAAAAGTTTCTTTTTTGTTGGACAGTGTTATCACTAGTACATTTAAATATCGTCACGGCGGATCCACAAGGGAACTGTCAGCTATTACATGCCAAAACATATCATGACATTTCTCCCAGAGAAGAGTTGTGATGTTCCAAGGTCGTGCCCAAACGATATCTGCCGTTTCTAACTGCAAGGTACAGAAATCGAAGCTAGAATCCAGCAATGACAACTCACTGTACGGAGCAGATAGACTCCCTGCTTGAGTAAGAACGTAGTAAAGTGAGGGGGACGCGGCATGGTTATCCAATCTACCAATTCACGAGTTGTGTTACTTTCCTATAGTTTAAATGAGGGATTTGGCGCTAGGGTGAGGGGGTTGTCACGTAGTGTTGAAATTCGGCTGACATCATGTGCCGACTGTCTAGAAACGTGGGAGCCTTAACCCTCTATTACCCCAAGGACTCGCAAAGTCTGTAAAAAGGGTCACTTTACCTTTACAACCTTAAAATATGCGGGTAAAAAGCTGTAAAAATTGAATATGTCGGCCTCAGCCCTCGCAAGAGCCAGCCCAAAAATATAGATTACGCGTATCGTTGGAAATAAGAAGGTAAAGGCCATGCACAGATACTCGAATGACCGGTGCCGAGCGACAGTGAGTTTTGGGAGAGAAGCAAATCTGACACGCCGCATGCAGTGAACGACGCTGCGAGCACCTCTACTGCTGATGTATCCGAACAAATGGACATAGCGAGTGAAAATTACACCTAATATATCTATCGAAGACGTCTTCGTGCTGAACGATATCAACATCAGTCGAAGACGTCTTCGAGATGAAATATATTAACATCATACGAAATGATGCGAAGCAGGATAATTGGTGTACAATGGAGGAATGCTTCAAAAAAATTGGTACGCAGTCAATATTTCGTTTTCACTTCAATCCAATACGCTAAAAGCGACTGGCTCATGTAGACGTTTCAAGTTAAATTAACGGCCGTGTGAACTCACACAAATCCATCCGACTTTATACTTATATACCGTATATTACATTATTCAGTTATTTTTTTATTGTTTATTATTTTTTCCAGTTTCTTCCATCGTGATATGCCATCACAATTCCACTGTACGGTGGACTGTTTTAGCTCCGGAATCATGTACATTGTGTGACATGATTTATGGGCTCCATTTGTAAACCATTTAATGTTGACAGGGTGCACCATGGGGAGGCGGCCTACATTTCAAGGACTATTTCAAGGCTATTACAGTCTAATTCAACCCAGGAAGTTACCACAGACCTTACGGGCTAAACCAGTGTCCCCCTATATACAGGGGGTAGATGTTGCCAAACTCATAATCCATCCAAAGTAATTCTGCCCGAAAACAGGTTCTTCACTGCAATCATAGCATTTCCATGCTATGCTTGCAGCTTTACTAGGGAATTATAGGTGTGGTAGCTTCCCGTTGCTTTCCACACCGGTGAATGATGATGCTTATGTTAATGATAAGGATGATGATGATGATGGTGGCCATATGATTTAGGGGACCGTTTGGGCCTTAAAGTTTTCCTGACATTTGTCTTACAGGTGAGGAAAAACCCCGATAAAAACCACACCCAGAAAAACAGCCCCGACCGGGGATCGAACCCGGGCCCGCTGCGTGACAAGGCAGCACGCTACCTCGAGACCACAGCGGTGGACAAACTCATAATAACGGTATTTGTTTGTTTAGGGAGGGATGGAGGGGCAAGATTAGTAGTACTTTTTCCGAATCTATGTACTATACATTTAAAAAACATAATTTTTCTTTTACGGCATGCAGACTAGTTTAATAGTAAATATGAGAGTCGACACTTTCACATAGGATAGTACAGGTCCTCACGAGCTCAGTGACAAGTGGTAACTGTTTTTTATTTTTCTTTAAGAGGGGGTGGCTTGGACGGCTACAACTTACAGCTCTGTACCTGCTGTGTTGCATATTTCAGTTTTATTTAAGGATTTCTCTCGAGAAACACACAGTAACTTTCTGGGTTGAATCTGATTTTAGTGAATTTATACTGGAATGTTAGAAGACAAATAAATGTTCATGGATTAAGTGCATTCAGCAATTATTAAGTTTTGTTTTCTTTCATAACAACTATTACAACTGGGGATATGCCATGCGTTAAGATAAAAAGCTACAAGTCGGTAGACCGAAAAGTCAAGTTTCGATTGGGTCAGGTTTTTAAACTCCATGGCCATGGGACTAATCAGCCTATTATGGAAACAAGTACCTGACTTAGATCTGGGGCTGTCTCTCTGGGTTGGCAACCAGGCTGACATCTCGTGTCGATTGTCTAGAACAGAGGGTGCCAATATTATATAATCTTGTAATCAACAGTTCTTTGTATATTTTAAACACTCTTCCTTGGAGTCCGTTGGAGCGCGTTGCGGTAGATCTATACGGACTGACATTTGATACTTATTCAATAATAGTTATAAATAACTAGCTAATGCCCAGGGTGCACTGCTACGCCTAAATAAATTAATCCTTACAATTTTGTGATTCTAATGATATATGTTATAAGATACATTTATCTTATAGCATATTTGATTACATTTTCAATACATTTTAGTTTTGGGCCTATGTATTTTATATGAGCCTATTAATTCTTGTTAAATACAAAAATGGTTATTGTGAGTTATCCGAAAAAGACATATTCTGTCGCGAATTTTTTGTAGATTGTTTTGTTAGATATTCAATTCTCTGTACATTAATTTGATGTATTTGTTATGGTTCAGGCAGCGAAATCATTTAATCGTCCAAAAAGCTACTTTTTTAATGCACCGATGCTCTTTTTTAGCTCTGGCTGTAGTATGTATGGTAATATACTATAGCCTACATATTATTATTATTATTATTATTATTATTATTATTATTATTACTGTTATTATTGTTAACGAATATAACATATTACCCTAAATACTACAGAGCCAGACATAAAAAAAGGTCATCGGTGCATTAAAAACGTGGCATTTTAGTACCAGAAAAATTCTCTAAATGATGGAAGAAAAACACCATTCAATTCGATCAAGTGGTTTTTGAGTCCATAAAGGACAAACAGATAATCTCACACTCATTTTTATATATAAAGGGGGAACTCCGCCATGGCCGGTCCCAAGCCCGGATGAGAAAGGAGGAGTAGGCCTAACAACCTCGTAAAAAACCAGGGTTCAGTTGGCTCCGACTGATAGTACTCTGTAAGGGCCCCTAGCCAGGGTTACGGTGAAAACCTCAGCGGCAGATTCGGCGCAGAAGGAGTCCTTCATCACGGCGGCTCTAGCGGAAGTGGCAACCCTCTAGATGGGGAACTACCTTCCTAAAAATACGGAAATAAAAGAAACACCTCCAACTTGCGGTAGCAACCCTTAAATTTGCAATGTATCCTATAAGATACATTGATTTCACCTTTTAAATATCGTGTATAAAACAATAAAAAGCAAATGAGGAGAAATTACTTAAATTTGTGTTAAATTACACAATAATATACAATAATAACTTAGAGTTTTACATGATTTTGTTTTCATTGCGGTCCGAAACATTTAAATAACTGGCAGGAGAAATTATTTCGCCAATTAAAGGGTTAAAAATACTTTTTTTTCCGAATTTGTATGCAATTGAAAATATATTAAATCTACTCGGTCATAGTACGAAGTGGTCTGCATATAACGTTCAATTTACTTACACTACGATGTTGTCTCGGTAGACAGGTGGCTAGAGCGCACGGCTACCCCGACCATGATCCAAGTTCCGTAGGAATAGCATTTTCGTGTTTTTCTCGGCGTTCTCCCGTTTCCCGAATTGCATCTCACAAACACAGGTATTTAAATTATGTAGTTGTGGTTATCTAATGGGGAGAACAATTTATCATGATTCCGATCCTGTGTGTGTGTGTGTGTGTGTGTGTGTGTGTGTGTGTTTGTGTGTGTGTGTGTGTGTGTGTGTGTGTGTGTGTGTGTGTGTGTGTGTGTGTGGGTCAACGTATGGCGTAGTAGGGACAACGGCCCTGGGCTCACATCAAATAAAATGGCGGTGTGTATAATTTGTGTGAATGCTTGATGTGTGTCGAAATCATGAACACCATTACAGACACATAAAACCGTATAATGTAGGCCTATGTCATTCCATTCATTCCAGAGATGGAGAAAGGCTCAATAAATTCTTCAAGTCCACACTAACAAATCACAAAAAATGAAGACATCTTAGAAGAATTACACAAGGAACCTTTAGAAAACAAAATTTCTGATTATAAGACAAGATGGTTGCAACATGTTCATCGAATGGAAGACTACAGGATACACAAACAAATGTTGAGCTACCAACCTGCAGGAAGAAGACCAGGACGTCCACTCAAAATACTTTTGGACAGTGTTTCTCTTGAGGCGGAAACAGGTCAACAAATGACCTAAATTCGTGAATGTACTATGATGATGATGATGATGAAGTCACAATCCTAGGACAGTTTCCCCCCCCCCACCAAGTTAACGTTTTTACACTACCCATCCCTGAAATTATTTCGAAAATTAGTGTAGTCATTAGTATCATTTATTCATATTTTCAGAAAAAAAATAAACTGTTTGGAAGATCAGCAAAAGTGAATATAGGCCTACAGTTATGACGAGTTTTTAAGTAGCGTGGCACTGATCGCGAAGAAGATATTAGTTATTTTAATCAGATTGGGAGGGCAAACTGTCCTGAGCACTGCGAGAAAGATTTATCGCACTATCCCAGTATTATCGAGATGAGTGGAATGCATATCTACTCTACGACGTTATGAAATTTGTGGGTCGTCTTGCAGATCCGACACATCAGGTTCTACTCCCGTGATCCATACCGTCAACATGAAGAGTACAACGTAATTTTTACGAGGAATATATAACTCTTTGAATTCTTATTGTCCTTAGTGTTTTACATGTACTTATATATATTTGCTGAGCAACAAAAAATAAACTTTTTTTTTTGTCTCAGAAAGAAAAATATGTGATTCTGATAGTATTTTATCTCCTGATTTCAAATATGATATCGGTTTTTCTCCATCACGCAAGGTTTCCGAGAGACAGGAATTTATAATTCCTAACACTTTAATATTTTCTACATTCGTAACTACACAATATTCGAACATTCGGACTCACCTAGAAAGTAAGAAATGACGATTTTCTGCTATATTTCGCCTGTGGAGCATCCCTCTTGATGGTTCAACAATAATCGGCCAGCATATTAGGATTCCATTTGCCTTGATATCTCTTTTCCATAGCTGAAATATCCTGAGTTAGCTCATTTGTTTTTATTTTACAATGGACAAATGGTCGAAAAAAGTTTATTAAAAATAATTATTTAAATCCATTAATTGATATTGAAAGAGAAAAACTGTGGGTGATGGAGAATTTTCGAATACATATTTAAAACACGGTAAAAACTGCATTAAGTACAACTTTTGGTGCTCATGAGACAAAAATCATGTTGACCAGTTTAATGAAGAAGATTTTAGTTATTTTTAGTTATTTTAGTCAGGCTGGGAGGGTAGACTGCTCTGAGCACTGCGGGAAAGATCTATTGCACTATCCCGTATTATCGACGTGAGTGGAATGCATAAGCTATCTACTCTACGTTGTTATGGAAGTTGAGGGTCGTCTTCCAGATCCGACACATCAGGTTCTACTCCCGTGATCCATACCGCCAAGATGAAGAGTACAACGTAATTTTACGAGGAAAATATAACTCTTTGAATTCTTATTGTACTTTGTTTTACATCTAGTTATAGATATTTGCTTCATGATTATCATAAGTAATGCCACGAGTGATTTCCAAATTATCGATAAATTCACGACTCACGAAGTGAGGAGTGAATTTATCTAGAGAATTTGGAAATCAAGAGTGGCATTTGTTAGGACTATTTAACGAATAAAATTAAGCTGTTTACTCACAAATCATTATTTAACTGTAGTTATTTCAAAATATTTATATATTTAATGCAAACGGCGATGTTTGAAAACAAATGAGAAACGATAGGTACGCTTCTACTGCTTCTTTTGTTTATCACTGCAACCAGATCATACTATTTATTGCCAAAGGAACGCAATATTGTAAGAATGCTCTCTAGTGGAGAAAAAATGAAACATCAATCTGTATATTAATTCATTTCTGATGTCGTATGATGTAAATATTACAATTATATTTTTCTGGATTATTACCTGGGAAAAAATACATTTAAGAAAGTCAAACAGTGGTTTCTTTTTTAGGTGGTATAATAAATTGCTACAAATGTTGACATGTATGCACTATATATACAATCTGGTAGCCGTATTTCTTATAGGCTCAGTCACTGCAAAATAACGGTCAGACCTGTTCAGAATATTAAAAAGGAGGAGCTTTGTTTAATATATGGTAATTATAACACTGATAAATATTTCGTGAAACACGACTCTGATTGGTTGTAAAACAGAAATCATTGAAACGTGATTGGTCATTGACTCCCATTTGGGGCATGAGTTAAATAGTCAAGAAAATCGTGGCGTTAGTATAGGTTTTAGTAAACTCCAACAGATTTAGATACCGTCATATCTGATATGTTGGACATAATCAGTATACAAACTACTTAAATTTCAAACTATTAATATTGTAGAAATAAAAATAATCCAGCAATCCAGTAGTTTATAAAATGGACGGCCAATTAATTAAACTTTCAAAATAGTTACAACTAAAACTATACCTTTATTAATGGACACCTTCAGCTCCTACACTTATATGGCAATAGTATTTATTATACGTATCATATATATATATATATATATATATATATATATATATATATTTGCGTTCTGCCATAGGTCTATGTCACTCAGAGAAAATGGTTGTGTCTTGTTGGGTAATCTTGAATTTGTTACACAGATTTATTTATTTAAATTTCTTTTTCACTCTTGAAAAAACAATCAGAAACAACAATTTTATGACTTTGGTTATTCTTTCTTAAAAACAAAGGAATATAATGTGACACAAAAGAATAATTTATTATTCGAAAATACTCGTATTTTTTGTAGAATTAATACTTTATAGCTATGCTACAATTTCCCCCAAATGTATATAACATTCATTAGTACGCTAGTCAACTTTTATAATACAGAACTAATAACAAATTAAATAACATAATAAGCAATAACATTGAAGAAAATAACATTTTCAACAGCAAAGGAGTAGGCCTATATAAATTGACATGTAAGGATTGCAACAAATTTTGTATACGAAGAACAAACAGAAGTTTTAACATCATATTTAAAGAACATTTTCGAGACTTTTTTCACGCAGAAAGAAAATCAAGCTATGCAAAACACGTTATCCATGAAGGACATCGTATGTTAGATATTGAAAACATCCTAACAGTAATGCACAGAGAAAATAATCCAGCGAAGATAAACGTACTCATGGAGATGGAAATTTTGAAAGTAGTTAACAACGACCATCTGATAAACGAAAACGAGCCAAGTAAGTGTAACCCCCTCTACCAGATCTTCAGTGAAACACCAGTTTTGAATCCTACTGATGATGGGACTAGTCCCGAAAGCACTACAGTTAAATAACTAATAAAGTTGAGGAGACGAACCTTTTAGGTAAATATTCCATAATTTTATACTTTAATTAGTACGCTATCGATTATAGATTAGTACGTTTCATCTAAAATTTCCTATAGTATATGTGTAATTGTTATAATACTTATAAAGGTTCCGGCTGGCCTCAGATTTCTAGGGAAAGTTTTATTCTTGCTTATTTATTTACTTTAAGAAATTTTTATAGATTTGAAATATCATAACCATAATACTCTAGACAACCTTACTCGAATATAACTGGTGTGATCTACCCATGTCAACTTTGTATTATAGCAGGATTTTAATATTATAATAAATATGAAAGTTAAAATTAATAATTTTGTATTTTAAAATTATTGTAATATTTAAATATAACTTAAATAAATAAAAACATCTAAATAATTCATTGTTGTTCATTGTTGAATAAAAATGTCTCAATAACAATTAAAGAAATTGTATTACATAACAGTTTTGTAAAGAATGCTTTTAAAAAATTGTTTTAAGCCATTGTTGTCAAAATTACAAAGCTTTCTGTTGTAACTGTAATAAGAACACCTACTTAACTTCATATTTTTGAATGAATGTAAACTAAATTCTGATTGGATGTTAAAACAATTAACTCTCTTGTTTAACAAATCAAATTTAAACCTTATATTTAAGGGACTATTAACCAATAGAATTTAAAATTACCATCATGTGATGTAACGATGTTCTTCAAAATTATAAAATAATTATACTAGTCATTCTGCATACAACTTTCAACAAACATAGAAGCAATAAGAGTTCTCAAGATAAAATGTAATATTTAATACAAGAATAATTGATTCCAGAAAAGAAAAGAATTTATTTTAATTGATAGTGAAGAATAATACCACTTACATTTACTTAATCTGCTGGGAACCTACAAAGTGAATGAATTTGTAATTATTTCTAGAAGAAACATTTCTTATGATTTGAAGTGTTTTCCTATCCAGTGTACCAACTTCCGACCTTAAGAAGAGAATCCGGCTCTACCGAAAACTAAACCCAACCTGAACCAGTAATTCTTTTTGGGACACCAATCCTTCTTCAAAATGTTACTACAACATCGGGCATGAAGAGAATTACTTCTCCAAAACGTCGACACAACGTATGACAAAGCATATTACTTGTTCAGTATCGAATATTATACATAATAGTTAAATATTATCTTAGTAATCTTTCTCAAGAGTGTTATTGTAAACATCATATGGTGTATTTTATCTTCATCCAATTTAAACTCATTAGCATTGAATCATTAAGGAATATTGCATTTTTCATTAAACATATTTAAATTTATCTCATTCGTTCCAGATGCATATAATGTGCAATCATTAGTAAGTGTTCAAGATGTATGGAAACAATATCCATAATACTTACTTAGTATGTTGGGCAGGACGATAACTGACAATATTTTGCAAGAGAGAATCCTTATTCGCAAATTCACGGTTTGCGCAATATGGGACGCCATGGTTCAATCGGATTGCACTTCCATTTACTCTTGCTTACTTTTATATGTTCGAGAGAAAACAGTTGCATTATTATTGTTAATTCCCTCGTCAAAAAATTAAATTTCTTAAAAAAAATCTTCGTCACAAGACGAAAAGGATGGTCGAGATAATGTAAATTCGTAATATAGGCTCGTTCGATAAACATTACTTATACAGGATGTTTGGAAATTCATATTGCAAACTTCTAGGGCTAGTAGAGGGGACTCAGTAGACAATAGTTTGAATAGGAACCCATGTCCAGAAATGTATCGTTTTCGTACTACAGCCATTAAAGTGTGTCGGATTTGCCGGCGTTGTTTTGCAACCGGATAGTAAGTATATGGCGTCACGAGTTATGGTCGCTGCACAAGAGATTTACAGGACACCAGGTGTGATGGAACGAGTGTACCGAAACATGATTCGTCGGTACAATATGTGCAAAGACGTTGGTGGTCGTCACATCGAGACTCTTGTTGCAGTGAGGAGTTTCGTATGGGACACATTCAATGCAGAAGACAAATTTGTTTTTTCTACTGTTGACACAAGTGTATTGTAATAAATGGAGGTGTTTTTGTTACTTTGTTATTGTCACGAAATAAATTTGACTTTCTTCTGTAATAAGTCAAACGTCATTTAATTCTGTATCTTACTTCACATTTCATGTGACATGGTGCTCTTCTGACGTCATGTACTGCCTATCAGGTTACAAAACTAAAGCACATTTTTCATTATAGTGTAACCCTCGTAAGGGTACCCTGAAACATCGGACTTCAAAAAATCACACATTAAAAAATCACCAGCCTCTGATTGGCTGACGGCCACAATCGCCATATTTAAAAATTACGAAATCATACACAAGTCGGAGCACACCGTCGCTACCATGCAGGTTAGAATGATGGTTATTCGTTATTATTTATTATTATACCGGTATCTAATCATATCTAAATCACACCGGGGCTAATGCTTAAGCAGGAACCCGGGGTTCTCCTTTCTAGGACATCCTGGAGAACCAAAAGGAATCGCTCACCGCTTGTCATTAATTTGGCTAGCCGCAGGGCCTTTCCACCAAGATTACTTTAAGGTTACAAAACAACACCGGCAAATCCGACACTTTGTAATGGCTGTAGCACAGAAACGGTACGTTTCCGGACATGGGTTCCAATTCAAAATATTGTCTAATCAATCCCCTCTACTAGCCCTAGAAGTTTGTAATTAAATTTCTGAATACCCTGTATAGTAAAGATTGTTGGAAAATGTAAACAGTTGTGAAAAATCCAGTTCGTCTTAGAAGTCTTATATTGGCTTTAGAGGTTATTAATTATTAATAACATGTATTTATTTGGTGTAGATTTGCATATGGAATCATCTGTTGAGAAACGATTGCCGTATGGTATCCACTGGCGAGAGGTTTTAACCCCAGTTCGTGTTAACCTGAATTCAGTTGTTACGTAAAAGTGTCATCACATATCTGACATCTTAATACAGTCAGGTCACATCAGCTAATGCATCGCTATAGGTTAACGCACTATGACATGGACAGGTCAAAGCTAAAGGACACGCAATCACATTTCATGTGGAGTCATCGTTGTATAGCCTATGATGCCTTGTGGAAAGTTTGTGACCTCATACACAAATTAAGATACTTCACGGACAGTGGTTAGGCAATTTATGAAAGAACGTAAATAGTGTGCCTTTTGTTAAATGATTTCCCAGTAACACGAATGTTCACTAATTCACCATCATCCTATAACAACTCATTAATAGTGTCCAAAAAACGATTTTTGCAATGTTCTACTCGACAGGCGCGTATTTCTTAAGAAAATTACAATTGAAAAGCAGGGCCTGTTTCTCACACTCCAAACTAATCTTTAAGTATCCAATTTAAAGACATATTTATTAAATTTATGAGTTCATAAGTCCATGACTGTAAGCGTTTAATTGGAATACCATCTGTATTTGAACAGGTATATGTTTAGCTCATTTAAACAAAAGATAGAATTTCTAAGCAGAATAAAATTAAAATAATGACATTGTAAGGAAAAAAAACCCATCAAAAGCAAATTTGACTACAAATAGGTCCTCCACTGAATTTTTAAAATTGGGTAATATCAAACACAACAATCTGCCAGAATACAAGCTGCTGAAATGAAATTCCTCAGACCAATATCAGGATATCAAAGACAGATAAAAAACATAACACAGAAATAAGAATAACAAATAAAAGTAGAGGAATTAAACACAATAGTGAAATATAAAACAAACTGGAAAAACGCTTAGCAAGGATGACTGAATATAGAATACCAAAAGCAGCATACAACTATTCACAAAGAGGAAGAAGAAGTTTGGGCAGACCAAAGAAAATATGGAAACAGCAGCAATTTGGAGCCGGAACAGGCTAGTAAATAAGCCTAAACCGTGACGAAGAAGAAGATCAAACGGGAAACCGGTGTGTTTTTAAAGAATAAACATACGAAATATTTCGGAGATAAGATTAATGATCTATAAATGAATGCATCATTAAATATTTATATAAGGAAATTAGGATAAAAAAGTAATGGTTCTAGTGTCCAACAAATACAAGAAGGAATGAAAATGGAGATATGATTACAAATTGCAGGAGGATATTAAATTGATGAAAAAATCTTTAATCAGCTATTAAATTAGACTCATAATTCCAGAAGAAGACAATGAAAGAGGATGATTTAGAGACGGCAGAAATATCAGTTGCAGACTGAATCATTAGAGGTTGAATTGGTGATAGATAAAGTAAATCATCAGATTCATATGGTATCCCAGCAGAACTTACAAATCTTTGTGAGACTGATAGGAATGTCGGGAGCAGTTTCAGCTAATGCTCTCACTCACTATGCTATGTGGAGGAAGGTATATCTTACCAAAATAATTTTCGATGTGTGTCTTTTTTTCACTGAAGTAGGCCTCAACATGTCAGAGTTTCAATGTTTACTTCCAAAATATTATGGCGGCATCAGTAATTTACACACAGAATTTAAGGACAAACATATATATCAATATTCTTGGAACCACAATTTCATAATGAATCAATTAAATATGAAAGGCATAAAATTAATAAGGAGCTGCTGGGTAAAGTCATATCAAACAACTAAACGCATGAGAAAACACTGATTTAGGGTTGGGTATATTGTTTGTAATCAGTATTACTCAAACGTTTTTGGCCTGCTACCGTCTAAAACTTAAAAATAAATGAAATTAATATTTTCAGATTCCTTTAAAATATAATAATAATAATAATAATAATAATAATAATAATAATAATAATAATAATAATAATCCATCCATCCATAGTAATTCTGCCCGAGGGCAGGTCTTTCACTGCAATCATAGCATTTTCATGCTAGGCCTGTGCTTTGCAGCTTTACTAGGGAATTGTAGGTGTGGTAGCTTCCCGTTGCTTTCCATACCGGTGAAGATGATGATGATGATAATTATGACCATATGATTTCGGGAACCGTTTGGGCCTTAAAGTTTTCCTGACATTTATCTTACAGGTGAGGAAAAACCCCGATAGAAACCGCAGCCAGAAAAACTGCCCCGACCGGGAACCGAACCCGGGCCCGCTGCGTGACAAGGCAGCACGCTACCTCGAGACCACAGCGGCGGACTTAATAATAATAATAATAATAATAATAATAATAATAATAATAATAATAATAATAATAAAACAATAATAATCTTGTATTGTATTGTAAGCCCATGTTATCCCTTTACAGAGATTTAGGCGCTCTCCCCCTACAGGGAAGAATTTGAACCATACTAATTTAGTTATACTTGTTTTCGTATAGATGTCATATTTGAGTGGTCCGTGGTCAGCGTTCCTCATACTGACATTTTTTTACGAGCCTGAAAATCTTCAGACTCGGGACCCACGGCTTAAATTCCCTCCCGGAGGACTTACTCGTTGGATTTTTCCGTCCTAAAAAATCCATCTACCTCGGCCGGGTTTGAACCCGCGACCCTCGGAACCAGAGGCAAGGAGCATAACCACTAGTCCACCGCGGCCGATTAATAATAATAATAATAATGATAATGATAATAATAATGATAATAACAATAATGATGATAATAATAATAGTAAAAATGTAAGTATATATGTACTGTGTGTGTATATATATATATATATATATATATATATATATATCCATCTATAGTAATTCTGCCTGAGGGAGGTCTTTCACTGCATTTTCATGCTATGCTTTGCAGCTTTATTAGGGAATTTTAGGTGTGGTAGCTTCCTGTTGCTTTCCACACCGGTGAAGGATGATGATAATGGCCGGATGATTTTCGGGTACCATAGGACCCTAAGCTCCCTGATATTTGTCTTACAGGTGAGGAAAAACCCCGAAAATAAAACCTCACCCAGGAGCCTGTCCCGACCGGGAATCGAACCCGGGCCCGCTGCGTGACAATGCATTACGCTAACTCGAGACCACAGCGGTGGACACATATATATATATATATATATATATGCCTATATTATTAGGGCGCATATATTCCTTCCATATTGTAGTAATTCTGCCCGAGGTCAGGTCTTTCACTGCAATCATAGCATTTTCATGCTATGCTTTGCAGCTTTACTAGGGAATTATAGGTGCGGTAGCTTCCTGTTGCTCTCCACACCGTGTAAAAGATGACGATGATGATAATAATGATATGTATGATGATGATGGCTGGATGATTTGGGCCCTAAGCTTCCTGACACTTGTCTTACAGGTGAGGAAAACCCCGAAAAAAATCTCTCGCAGGAGCCTGTCTCGACTGGGAATCGATCTCGGGCCCGTTGCCTGACAAGGCACAGCGGTGGACACACACACACACACACATATATATATATATATATATATATATATATATATATATATATGTGTGTGTGTGTGTGTGTGTGTGTGTATACATATATATGTACACTATGTATGCCTATATTATTAGGGCGCATAGGTATATTAATACAGTAAATTTTGAACAAAATAGGCTGTAGAATATGTAGGCATAGAATATATCAATGAAAGGATATTGATAATGAAAGACAAATGCTCCAAATAATAAGAGTTTATTCTCCTGATATTAGTAACAAAAAAGAGAGAAAAAAGATTTTATGAAGAATTGCAGGAAAAGATAGATAAAATCCCAAATGATCACTACATGGTAGGGGGGTCTATTAATTGCAGATCTTAACGCTAAGATGAAGAATTTATCAGCGTTTTAATGAAAGTACATGTAGTGGCAATGATATGTAGTCAAAATAGTTTGAGAATTAAGAATACATTCCTTGATCATAACTTTAAATATAAACACACTTTTCGAGGATCAAGAGGTGCAAATTCAGTAATAGATTATATAATAACTAACAGGAAGTTTGCACCCAAAGAAATACTTGATGTTAGAACAGTGAACTGGGCAAATCTCGGAACAATTCATATGATATTATATTACCAGAACTAGGTAAAATTATATGAGAACATCAAATGGAAAAAAATAAATAAGTAAATAGTATAACTCCCAATGAGAAATTTAATATAGAATCATTTGATCATGAAACTAAAATATTGTATTTACAGCAATTGCAACAAAAAATAGAAAAAATCACATTCAAATAGATAATATTATGAAAACAGCATGGAAAAAGAATGAAATAAATGCTTTAGATACAGCCAACAAATAACAGAAGAGAAGAAGAAAGATTATCTGTAATTTAGAAGAACAGTAAAGGTCGATCATGCTGTAATGGTTATTTCTCCATGAAATTATTAATAAAAAAACACAGGGAGTTCAATGTAAAAAACACACCTTTTGAGGACTTCAAAAAAAGCCTTCAACAAAATCAATAGGAACAATTTGTTGGAAATTTTAGCTGAAACATTCTACCAAACAGCATACTTGAAAGGTATTCAATATCTATGAAACAAATTTCATATCAGTTCGAATCAATAACACACTAACAAAATGGACCGAAATTAATAGGGGCGTAAGACAAGGGTGTGACCTCTCACCCTGGCTCTTTATCATATAAATGGATAGAATACTTCAAGATTGGCGACAGATGAGACGCGCTTCTATTCAAATTAATAGAAACCTAAAAAATCAAGATTACGGCTTTATAAGGTTCTCGCAGACCAGTACTAAGATATGGTAAGCATGGACAATACAAAGAAGAGATGAAAGCCGAATAACAGCAAATGTGATGGATTTATGCGCCGGTACAGCAGGCTATACAAAGTGGGGCCATAAAAGGAAATTATGGAAGAGTTGGATATAGAACCCATTCTCCACCATATACAATACTACCAGAAGAACTTGGTAGCCCATCTTCAACGAATTCCATTTCATAGAATTCCAAAAGCCATGCTTCGTTGCTGCCCCCAAGGCAAAAGATCGCTGGAAGGTCCAAAAAAAGCGCTGGATGGAAAATTCCACTTTGAGAACGTAACAGGCCATATGACCTAATACTTGCATGGATGATGATGATGATGATGAGAAAGGACAGTATAAAAGAGTTTTGTTGTGTCACTGCAGTAACGTTAGTAATAAATATCCAGCTACAATATTTCCTTATTTGTTCCTTGCCAAAGGTCTCAGAGTTGAGGTTCAATTACTAGGAAATGTCTGACGCATGCGGTTGACCAAATCGTAATTCAGTTTGAGCCGCTTGGCTATACGAGTGCCTCTTCAAGAGCATTACTGACACGTCACGATTCGATGAAGAATGCTTATTTTTGTCATATATTATTTTTAGAAAAATATTAATAGGCAAAAGTGATATTAACGGTTGTTAATTTTATACAAGTTAACATACAGGTTAACTTGTTGTCAAAGTATCCTTGCAAGCTCAGCGTAAAAAGACCAAATTTTAAAAGTGTAATGCAAAGAAATAAATAGTGGATTTCGTCAAAAAATGGGTTAAGAAAATTAAATATATTTTTAGTATTCATAGCTTTAGTATTGTTGTGCAGTACATTTACATAAACTTATTATTAACCCAATTGTATTAAGCTGATGGTGTAGTGTAATTAGACGACAGCGAGGAGACACTAAGGGTCAACACACACACACACACACTCTATTGACTAACACTAAGAAATTGGGACTGGAAGTAAACTTCAATTAAACTAAATATATGTTCACACGTAGAAATACACTTTGACCTTGTGGCGATCCTCTAATGACGAAAGTTTTCTATAATAATAAATTGCTGAAACATTAATTTCTCGAGCCAGTTATTTAAATGTGCCGGACCGCAGTAAAAACAAAATCATATAGAACTATCAGTTATAATTGTATGTTGTGTAATTCGACGCAAATTTAAGCAATGTCTACTCATTCGTTTTTCTATTGTTTTATTGAAAATATTAAATACATTAAACAAACTTATCTTATAGGATAAGATATAAATTCATGACGTACAATAAAAATATTTACTTAGTTTTGGTGATGGTTGGTTTGCCACGAACATTTCTTGCATATCTTTTAAAATATGTATGACGAATTCGCTCATGTTTTAATTATTGTTGGAGTAGAGTATCTCACTCTTCATTTACTTCTTAAAATACATTTCGCTCACTCTGTATGTAAACCGTTGTTTCAGTACCATAGAACGTGCACGTCTGAGACTTCATAAGAAACGTTAACTTCAACGTCGGCCTTCAACATAGCACACATTTTGTCCAACTCATGGGTTAATTATTTGATAAGAATAATTATCCTGCCCTTACCATAATAAAACCGGAAGATATTAAGTTTACAACTGTGAGTATACTTTTTTTCTTGTTTTATCGATTTAATTGCATTTCTCGTATAATTTATCATATTATTATTATTATTATTATTATTTACCTCCTCTACAAAATACTGAAGCTTTTTTTTTTCTTTTTCGCATTCTGTAGTTGCTCCTTTTTTTCATAAGCAGACGCCATTTTCATCCAGATACGAATACTAATCTTGGTGATTTCCACGGTAACTGATGTAACAATGCAAACATTAAAATAATGTTTCTTAGCTTAGTTTTTCTCTTCAAAGCATTTATATATAGGAATCAATCTCTTTAACAGAAAATATGGAGCTTCTATCTTTAATAATTGCAACCTTAGAATGTACGGTTTTATATCGGTAACTGGCATAACTTATACATAGTGATAGTAAAATAATAATCTTTGTGAAGTTTTCTATTTTACTTCAACAAGTAGTTGTGAATGTAGTATTATACATGGATGTTACAAAATTCATGTTTTGGGTATGTTTTGAGTTTTATGTTCTAATAAACTATTATCACGAATTATGCTTCTGCGTAGTGTAAGAGTTTTAATTAAAATAAATAACAATTATTTGTTACGTGTGAGTTTCTTTTAATATTCCGTTGTGGTCTCGAGGTAGCGAGCTGCCTTTTCACGTAGCGGGCCCGGGTTCGATCCCCTGTCGGGACAAGTTTCCTGGGTGATATTTTTGTTGGTGGTTTTTCCTCACCTGTGAAATAAATGTCAGGAAACTTTAAGACCCAAACAGTCCCCGAACATCATCTCGCCATCATTATCATCATTAACATATTTATTAACTTTAGGATTAAGGCCTCTCCCGGCGCATCGTTACCATCATCGTCACCTATCATATATATCATCGGGGCAGCATAACTCCACTTCCCAGGCGCCCCAACCTCATAAGTGGATACCAATAACACCTTGCCAGTAGAGAATAACAGAATGTCGAAACAACATGGTGGCATTGAACAAAAAAAAATATTTTGGGCTGTAGGCACATGAAAATCTATTTAATAGTCGATATAATACTTTGGAAAGCGAAGATTGAACTTTTATTTTCTTGTGTTGTGTCAAATTTTACGCGGAATTCACCTTTTAAGATAATACAAATTAAGAAATGCAATCAACTTACGTTCTAATGTTTTTATAAGGTGGATTTGTCTATTCATATTTGATATGTTGGGAACCAATAGCATATAATTAGTGATGTTAATTAGTTTAGAGAACGGTGTTGAGAAGCAGGTAGAATAAAAAGGGTTGTCAGACACGTGCTTCAAGTTACATGGGCTAACAAGACATAGGACGCCGTCTGCCTGTGATTGACAGCAGCTTCACAGATGTGTCGCGACGTCCAGTGTTCGTGTTCTCTGAGCTGTGAACACAGCTGGAGTTATGTATATCAATAATTATCAATAACTTTGCCATTCACCACGGTTCTGATAATAGATATCCAGCTGGTTTTCTGTATAACATATTATATAGCACTTCTGCAGGGGCGTGACTTTTATTTGTCAATTAAAGAGTGTTAATGCGTTTAAAAGAAGGTGTTAGTAAAAAAAATGAGAAGTGATGATAATAAGGTTTATAATTTAATTCTGCGTGAATGTATCAGCTCAGAATATATCTAGCCTAGACGATGGTCTACAGAAATCACTCTTTCAATTAAATAACATTATACAGAAATATAATAAAATATCAATAAGTAAAACGAAAATCTTAGCTTCTAAGGGATCAGATACCGTAAGAGCTAAAATAATTTTAGAGGGGAAACCCATTGAATAAGAACCATTTTAAATACGAGGGTTATGAAATCTAACTATTTTAAAAATGAAGATCTTTTTAACAAAAGTAATAAATTTAATTATATATGTGGCACAATTTAAATAATTTAAAAAAACACAAGCAAGGAAGCAAAATTAAAATTTTATAAAGCGGTGGCATTCCCCTTACTACAGTATTGTATGGTAGTGAATTTTGAGTTTTAACTAAAAGGGAAGAGAAGTTCGTAGGAGCAGCTGAAATGATATTTCTGAGAAGTGTAGCTGCAAACTTCTAGATAAAAGAAGAAGTGAAGATATTAGAGAGGAGCTAAATATTTTTAAACTTTTAGTTAAAAGAAAATTATTTAGAAAGAAACTGGAAAGAACATGTTCAAAGAATGAAAAAAAATGATACTTAATTACAAACCAAAAGGAGACAGGAATGTTGGTAGACCGAAAAAGAGATGGATTGAACTTTTTGAATGAGAATCTATGAGACCGGAACAAGCCACGTGGGCTTAATCCGTGATTGTTGATGATTTAGTAAAACATGACCCTTTTTTTTTCCAATACGCCTAGTAAAAAGGCACTGAACTAGATTACATTCGGCAAGAGTTATCGATGTAATGTGTTACGTTATTTTTTATTTAACGACGCTCTCTAACAGGATGTTAAATATAAAATTGGTACCTGGTAAGTAAGTCTTCCTCAAATTATTAAATAGTTCCAATATGGAGGCCTTTCAAAATCACTGTTCCATCTTCTGCATTTTATCTGGTACTAATGGTACTGTTGGTTTTTGTACAGGTTGTACAACGGGTTTATGTACAACCTGTACAACAACATCAGTACCATCAGTATCAGTTAAAATGCAGAAGATGAAACAGTGATTTTGAAAGGCCTCCATATTGGAACTATTTAATAATTTAGTTGAGGACGACTGACTTACCAGGTACCAATTTTATTTTTAACGTCTTATTACATAACCTCAACGGTGCTTTATATGAATTTTAATAGTGTTGAACTCTTTAACAGTTAAGGTTAGAATTTGATTTCCGCTACATACTAATTCACCGGAGTTACTATTTTTATTGCAGCTTACGAGAAATGTGTCACATAAGGAGAGACATAAATATCCATAATTGTGGCATCTGGCGCTGACTAAGGGACGGGAGGGGTCTTCGCTTTGCAATTAAAAAAATCTTTATTTGACTGAATAAATCAACGTTTGTGGGTGTCATTTTAAATAGTTGTTACGAGTTAAGTTATTTACGGGTTTTTGATTAAATTCGTTTATTGAAACAATTATTAATCGTACAAAACGTCATGGAGCTTGAAGCGAGCAGTTCCGAAACGTTTGGACTCTGATATGATTTCGCCAGTGTGATTTTGCTCAATGTGTATAAAATAATGTTGTAAATTGTTAATGTCGGCTTTACTCTACGGTATAAAGTAAAGTAAAGTGTAAAGTGATCCCACTACAAGCCTCGGGAGGCCCTTGGGGTAGTAGGAGGTTAAGGCTCCCACTTTTTCTAGACAATCGGCACTTGATGTCAGCCGGGTTGTCAGCCCTGCGTGACGGCCGCCTTTACCCCCAGAACATGCGTCTGGTACTCGTTTCCGTTAGAGGCTGAGTCGACCCCAGGGCCATAGTGCCGCCAGAAGGTTTGGGTCAGTTTAAAAATCCTGACCCCACTGGGACTTGAACCTTCGATCTTCCGGCTTGTAGTGCAGTGCCTTAACCACTACGCTACGGCGTCTTGAAGAAAATAAATTAGACACAAAATAATAATGTTCATATTTTACCATTATCAACACAAACCACATTTAATAATTTCTTAATGTTATTATCTAAATATAACTTTTTACATGTTATTGAATTGTACAAGAGGAAATACCTGGTCTATCTCATCTGAAATTTGTGAAACCAAGTCGAGGTTAGATAACATAAAAAATGGCGATTCTTACAGTAATAATTATACCGAAACATAGAATCTGCATATATATATATATATATATATATATATATAAATTTTAGGAAAAATGTTGATCCAAAGAGAGAGGAAGAAACAGGTGAATGGAGAAAAATACATAAAAGTGCTATATGATGTTTATGAGAAAATAAGTTTAACAACACTCAATCTCGTAGTCTGCGAAGAGTAAGGCTTATGGCACGAATGAGAAATCAAAGAGTAGCAGGAAAAGTTTGTAGGGAAAACAGAGGGATAGCGCCCAGGAGTTGGACTAAGAATGAGAATGGAGAATAACAACTATTATTTGAGAGAAATGATTTATACAAAGAATGATTTGAAAACGAATTACGGAGAGCTTATGTCCAATCTCTAGGTTGGGTAGTGCAAGTGAGTTAGTATTATTTATTATTATTATTATTATTATTATTATTATTATTATTATTTTTATTATTATTTTTATTATTATTTTTTTTTTATTATTATTTTTATTATTATTATTATTTTTATTATTATTATATCTACTGTAAATTTAAATTTAAAAATTCTTGTGCAAACCTTAGGAAAATTATACTTACTCTTACATACTCACTGGCACTATCGAACCCGTAGGTTTATGGACGCGCGTTAGAAAAATGATAGTAACTTTATATCTTAAGAGAAGAAAATATTGTTAGTAAAAAGGATCATAACGAGATGTGTTAAAAATAGTCTGTTTGATTCCTTTTTCTGTATGCCTAAGCTTTTCAAGCATTGTCAACCATTTTTTATACGATGTTTACTACTTTTGTTTATTTTCCTATACTAAATGCTAAGCCTGTAACACACACACACACACACATATATATATATATATATATATATATATATATCCATCCATAGTAATTCTGCCTGAAGGCAGGTCCTTCATTGCAATCATAGCATTTTTATGCTACGCTTGCAGCTTTACTAGAGAATTGTAGGTGTGGTAGCTTCCCGTTCCTTTCCACACCGATGAAGGATGATGATGATAATGTTAAGGATGATGAGATAATGATGATGGTGATGGCCATATGATTTCGGGGACCGTTTGGGCCTTAAAGTTTCCTGACATTTGTCTTACAGGTGAGGAAAAACTCCGATAAAAACCTCACCCAGAAAAACTGCCCCGACCGGGGATCGAATCCGGGCCCGCTGCGTGACAAGGCAGATCGCAGCCGGCCCGGGTTATATTCCCGGCTCCAGGTTGAGAAACCAGCTATAACTACTGAGGGATCCGACACGATAACCACCTACCACTCCTATACTGGATAGACCATAGTCCGTCCACCTCTGTGATTAACACATTTGGATTTAAGACTATCAGACGGCTGGTAGACTTAAGCATCTTCTTTCCATGGAGAGCTATCGCACATAAATGAGATTTATCTGATATTGTGAGACCTCCTCCTACAGAACGTAGCCCATAACTGAACATTTTAATGAGTCAGTCACCCTCTTTATGACGTTCATCGCCGTGGCACATAGTTATAGGCCCTACCTTTCACTTCTGCAATCCGGGTTCGTTTCTCGACGGGATAGGGGGTTTTAATTCTCTGTTTGAGTATTCTGTGCTTATGTGAAATAAATAATAGTTTAAAAAACTAAAACAACACGCTTTATTAGAAAACCAAACTAAAAAATAAAAAATAAAATAAATAAAAACCAAAACAACACGTTTTATTAGGAAACCAAACTAAAAAATAATAATAAATAGGGCCCAATAGTTTAAAAAAACTAAAACAACACGCTTTATTAGAAAACCGAACTAAATAATGAAAAATAATTTTAATTTCCAACACGCTTGGATAAAATTAAAGTGGTCAACAAAAAAAATCATCTCCATCACACCTAGAATAAAACTAGAGTTATCTACAAAAAAAATACTTTTACCATCAAGAGCGTGGCGTGCTTTTTATGGTTTTTACGTTTTCTCGTTAGAAACTTTACTTTTACCAACACCTGTTAATATATTAATTGATATAGAGCATCCCACGCTTTTGATGGTAAGTTTTTTTTGTAGATAACTCTAGTTTTATTCTAGATGTGTTGGAGATGATTTTTGTTGACCACTTTAATTTTATCCCAAGCGTGTTGGAAATTAAAATTATTTTTTCATTTTTTAGTTTTATGGGAAAAAAATTCAATTTAAAACTTTTCTTTAATTTTTTAATTATTAATTAATTTTTTAGTTTAGTTTAAAATAGTTCAGTTTTCTAATAAAGCGTGTTGTTTTAGTTTTTTTAAACTATTATTTATCTTTTAGTTTGGTTTTCTAAAAATGTAAATATCTTTAAATTCGATACTATTGTAGTATGAGCTAAAAGTAGATTAGATTAGATTAGATTAGATTTATTTAGCCTGGTGGAGTTAAGGCAATGTGGCCTTCTCTTCCACTCACCAGGACAAACATATATTACATCAGAATATAACAATATTAATTAACTCTAATATTAAACACTAAGTAAAAATTTGATCAAAAGTAAATACTCTTCTAAAAAATCCTCCGGGCCGGATTTGAACCAGCGACCTATGGATTACTGAAATTATATAGGCCTACCACTAAAAAGTCGATAAGTCCGCAACCTATGATATATTATTTATGAAACTATTGCATTGTAATTGGTCCTTTACAAGTCTATCCAATGTTTTTAAGTGGGTGAAAATCGTGTTGAAAGGTTCCGTTACATAGATAGATACAGGTCAATCTAATATAAAGTGTGTAAAAAGGAATAAGTTAACACGTAAAATCAAATAGAAACAGTAAAGCGAAGAAAAAAGTACAAACATAGGCTTATGATATGAACCGTATAGACTTGTCTATGATCTAGTAACCTATCAATCTATTGAACATGGAGAAATATGTTTTTCCGTCACTAAGATCTAACCATCACTCTGAGATTTTTTATTTAATCATTTTAAGAGACGCTTAAACATCGTGGCCATAACGCATGTTAGGATTTGTAGGCATAACCACTAAAATGTGTGATTCTATTGTGTCTCTGTGAAGTATTATGTATAAAAATGGGCGGATATCAGATCCATGATTATGATGGATAGAGAATTCGCGGACTATTTGGGCCTGAAAATTCCCTGGGCTTTGTTCCATAGGTGAGGAGAAACTCCGATAAAAATTTCACCTTGGAAACTTTATCCCGACCGGTGATCGAACCAGGACCCACTTTTTCTTTTGCACCGACATACCCCTAGAGAACAGCGGTGGACTCTGACACTTTCGTGTATAAAAGAAGTATTTTAATAACTCAAAATTCTAGAATTCTCTCTCTCTCTCTCTCTCTCTCTCTCTCTCTCTCTTTCTCTCTTTCTCTCTCTCTCTCTCTCTCTCTATCTCTCTCTCTCTTTCTCTCTCCCTCTCTCTGTAATAACTAGGATAAATTAGCGTCATAATCACTGAAAATTACATTTTAAGGAAACGTAGGCCTATATAGGAATAATACTTTCATATTATAGAATTAGTAAAAGTACAATTTTGAAACCTTAGCCAGGAATTTTATTAACACACATCAACATGTACATGGATGTTTTAATATTGCCAATAATAAACCAAGGCATGTAGTACTATGGAAATCTGTTGTGGAACATGCTGTTATATGAAGATTTAAAAAAAAGGATTAGGTTCATCCCATACTGGGATATATATATATATATATATATATATATATACCCAACATTCTAGGAAAGAACTACAGGTCTAAGTGAAAACATATCTTTCCATTTGCATTTTATATTAAAGAGTTTTCATTGACTATTTAACTCGTGCCTCAAATGGCAGTCAATGACCAATCACATTTCAATGAATTTTGAATAACAACCAATCACAGTCGTTTTTCACCACGATTTTATCAGTTTAATTTTATCATATTCAAATGAAGCTCCTCTTTTTTAACATTCTGAATAGGCCAGTGACTCTATAAGAAATAGTGGAATATAGCAATTTACATATTAAGATATAAGAATCCTAGAACGCAAATAGCACCCAGATTATATATATAGTGCACGAATGTAAGCAGATACTGCTTGCGGCTTATAATAGAAAAACATTTATAGCAATTGATTATACCATATAAAAAGAAACCACTGTTTGCACTTTCTTAAACGTTTATTTCCCAGCAATTTACGTTTCAGAAAAATATAATTGACACATTTACAACATAAGACATCAGAAATTAATTAATAAACAGTTTGATGTGTTTCATTTTTTCTCCACTAGAGTGCATTCTTACAATATTGCAATCCTTCGCAATAAATAACACTCAGCAACAAAAAAAAAACTTTTTTTTTGTCTCAGAAAGAAAAATATGTGATTCTGATAGTATTTTTTCTCCTTAAATTCAAATATGACATCGTTTCTCCATCACGCAAGGTTTGCGAGAGACAGGCATTTATAATTTCGAACACTTTAATATTTTCTACATTCGTAACTATACAATATTCGAACATTTGGACTCACCTAGAAAGTAAAAAATGACGATTTTCTGCTATATTTCGCCTGTGGAGCATCCCTCTTGATTATCCCACAATAATCGGCCAGCATATTAGGATTGCATTTGCCTTGATATCTCTTTTCCATAGCTGAGTTAGCTCATTTGGTTTTATTTTACAATGGACAAATGGATGAAAAAACGTTTAAAAAAATAAATTAAATCCATTAATTGAAATTGAAATAAAAATACTGTGAGTGATGGAGAAATTCCGAATACATATTTGAAAACACCATAAAAACTGCATTAAGTACAACTATTGGTACTCATGAGACAAAAATCGTGTTGACCAGTTTAATATGATCTGGTTGTAGTGACGAACAAATGAAGCATAACAAACGTTTCTCATTTGTATTTAAACATCGCCGTTTACATTAAATATATAAATATTTTAAAGTAACTATATTTAAATAATGATTTGTGAGTAAACATCTTAATTTTATTAGTCAAATAATCCTAACAAATGCCACTCTTGATTTCCAAATCCTCTAGATAAATTCACTCGTCATTTCGTGACTTGTGAATTTATCGATAATTTGGAAATCGCTCGTGACATTACTTATTATAATTCGTAAATAATTGTATTACGAAGATTGCACCCTTGTTGTTATTATAGGTAGGGTGAGGGTATAAAGCAAGCTTTTCCTCTATGTGGTCAGGGTTGGTGATTTATAAGATCGCTATCCGTCTCATTCCCAGTGCCTAATTTCTTCTCCTTATATGTAACCTGGCTGCTATATGTACCACAGGGAGTCTATACGTGACAGCATTGGATATGAGCTCATTAGAACCCCGCAAAGATTATTCTTTTCTCTCAGAGTAACATTAGGGACACTTGCGAATCGAACGTGCAGTGTAAAGTTCAAATGACATTCAACATGGAACGCTTTGCCGGAAATTCCATTATTATATTTACACTCATTGCTCAGAAAGTATGATAATAACATTTGGATTTAAAAACTGTAATTCTGGCCTTATTTTCATTGTGACCTTCCCTAGTTATTACTAATAAAATCCCATTTTTGATTATAAAATATTAAACTAATTTTTATTAAGTCTAGAGTAAATCTTACTACGATTGTCTCAGAGTCGGCGCACGATTGTAGGGATTTCGGCGTAACCTAAAAAAATAATATTTTATTGTAGATTGTGTTACAGGATCCACTCAGCAGGACAGCAGACATACATATGAGTATTCGAGTGTCGATCATTTAATAACATTGTAACTGGTCCTGTATCTACAATAAAACAAATAGGCCTACTTAGAATAAAGAAAATTCTTTCAAATAGCCATACTTTTAATTTATAATAAGGTTACGAATTACGATATAATATGTAATGAAAATAAGAGTCGGTATGAGCAATACTGGACCGGATCTGTCGCCGAGCGGTTTAAGATATCATGCTTTTGGCACAAGTTTCAATATGCGAGCTGGTTGATCCACTTATATTGTAGGAAGCAATTTTATCACGAATTTTGAACGTTTTTGGAACCGGTGCTATTCAGAATCGTAATGAATTTTCAGTTATAATGGCTGAGAATTCCGAAATGCTCAGCAAATATCATTCCATTATTGGCTGGATTATGGTCCATCACTATATTTGGCACATGTGATTTTGAGGTAACAGGCGTCTGGTAAGCCAAGAGCCATCAGGAATTCTCGTTCCCCAGAATTTTGGGAGTTACGCCTAGTTTTAAGGACCTGGGAATAAATATAAACGAAGAAATAATATAACTAGGAGCTTTCTCAAAACTGAAGATGTCCATTTCAATAAAAATTTCATGAGAAGATAGACATCTCAGAGATCTACCATAATTAAACTTAACCAGCGTTTTTTTAATACCGTATGTTCAGTATTGAAAACAAGCTTTTGAAATGTTTAAATAATTAACTCACTGACTCTATCGAACCCGTTTGTTTATGGTCGCGCAGACATACATCCTATCCTAAACTAATGTTTTCCAATTATCCCCTGTATAATCTACTTCCCCTAAATCATAGTTAATGCTGTTCTCTCACCTCATTTACGTTAGACCAAATGACCGTTTTCCCTCTGGTTTTCCTGCAAGAAGTTTTCATGTCCCTCTTTCATTCCCAATTCGTGACACATCTCCTTCCGATCGCAGTCTAGTAGATATTTAAATGTTTAAGGTTGAAAATTGAAGGCTAAAAAATCGGAAGGAAAGTTTTTTTATAAATAGACCTAATTTGTTAGTTAGTAAAGCTATACCGAAATGTATTTACTCTATAACAAGAAAGTTTACCTCCTTAAAAGATTTACAATCTTTCTCCTAATTATCAGTCATTCTACTTTACCATTTCAAACGATGACTATATTTTTTTTTGCACTTGAGCCTAGAATTTATTTTTATAAATTTATATAAATAGTATATTATTATATGATGCATATTACAGTATCATATTTACCAGAAGGGGTCTTAAGAAATTGGGGCTGGAAGTAAATAAAATATATGGCCACATATAGTTACAATTACATAATGGAAATGGACAGCTAATACCAAGTGGGGGAAATTTTGAAGAAGTGGCTGAATTTAAATACCTAGGAACAATAATTAAATACATAAAGTGCACAAAAAAATAAATATAGGCTTAATTTTCTAAATGCTTGCTATTTTGCGTTACAGGGACTCTTGACATCCCAAATTCTCTCTCTCTCAAAAAAAAAAAATTTAACCGAAGTTATAAAAAGAAACTTATTCTCCCGTTTATAAATCGGTAATATGGTTGCGAAACATGGACTCTTACTTTAAAGGAGGAGAAAAATAAGTATTTAAGAATAACGTTCTTATGCACATTTTTGGACGAGAGATGAATCGACAGGCGAATGGAGAAGACTACATAATAATGAACTACATTATCTTCATGGGAAAACAGAATTAATAAGAACAGTTATGTCTCATAAACTGCGTTGGGCAGGACATGTGGCACAAATTGGGAATGATAGAGGGGCTTGGAAATTTCTTGTAGGGATACCAGAGGGAAAGCGCCCAGTAGGTTATGAGGTGGGAGAATAACATTAACCAAGATTTAAGAAAATTGATTAGGCCTATGGGGGATGATCGAAGTACATTACCTCAGGATAGGGATGCATGGAGAGCGTATGTTCGCGCCACCATTAACATATGAGAACTATAATACCAGTGAGTTAGTTAGTGGTATGATGGAGATCTTTTGCCTTGTTGTGTACATTGAACATATTTTTTAATGGCAAACAGGTCCATGATTATTCAAAATATTGAGATTCCAGAAAAAAATTATAACTAATATGTTGACTAATTGCGCGAGTTTCTAATTTTAGAGATGAATATATTGTATCAGAACAATTTGTATTAATAGTAATTTCTTTCTTCATCTCGGTTTAACCTCTCACCTTATAGGCAGTTTTTACATGCCACACACCACCTGGGCCTTAAGTGGCACAACTTCTCGGAAGAGAGACTTTAAACTGAGAATCATAAACATACGTTTTTGACCACATAAGGACTTGGAGGGCCTTCCCGAATGAAAGACCAACTCAAAGTCAGGGCCTCCTCCGAGACAACACAACATTAAGACGAAACACACTAAACATGGCGAATATGGTAATGATAAAATGATGGCCAGATGATGTTCAGGTACTGTTTGAGCCTTAAAGTATCCTGACATTTGTCTTACAGTGAGGAAAAAACCCAAAATAAAAAACATCAACAAGGAAAATTGTTCCGACCGGGGCAGTGACGTATCACGAGATCACAACGGTGGACAAATAATAATAATAATAATAATAATAATAATAATAATAGTAATAATAGTAATAATAGTAATAATAGTAATAATAATAATTTTTAAAACCCTTAACCCGTGTTCAAACTCAGGATGGAATCGAGTGATATATTTAGTAATTTAATACAAATTATTTGAGGGTAGTTAAGTTTACCAAAGGGAGAAGAATATACAGGTGAATGGAGAAAAATACATTAAAGTGAGCTACATAATTTTTATTGGTAACACTGGTCAACATGATTTTTGTATCATGAGTCCCAATAGTTGTACTTAATGCAGTTTTTTTTATCGTGTTTTCAAATATGCATTCGGAATTTCTCCATCACCCACAGTTTTTTTATTTCTATTTCAATTAATGGATTTAAATAATATTTTTTAATAAACATTTTTCCGTCTATTTTTCCATTGAGCAATGAGCACGGGGAACACTTTCATCAGGAGATTTCAGCTATGGAAAAGATATATGAAATCCTAATATGCTGGCCGATTATTGTTGGACCATCAAGAGGGATGCTCCACAGGCGAAATATAGCAGAAAATCGACATTTCTTACTTTCTAGGTGAGTCCGAATGTTCGAATATTGTGTTGTTACGAATGTAGAAAATATTAAAGTGTTTGAAATTATAAAAACCTGTCTCTCGGATAGCTTGCGTGATGGAGAAAAACTTATATCATATTTGAATTCAAGAGAAAAAGTACTATCAGAATCACGTATTTTTCTTTCTGACACAAAAAAACAATTTCTTTTTTGTTGCTCAGTGTAATCAGACATAATAAAAACGGTTGTGTCCCATAGACTCCGGTGGTCAGGTTATGTGACACGTATGGGGAATGAAAGAAGGGAATGAACTTTTTTAAGAAACTCAGAGGTAAAGCTCCTCGTAGGCAGACCAAGAATGAGGTGAGAGAATAACATTAACCACGATTTCAGAGAGATAAATTAAACAGGAGTGATTGGAAGACTATCTCAAATAGGGACGTATGATTTCGAGGTCATGAACCTCCAGGTTTGATATGCCAGTGAGTTGAAATAAATAAAAAGAATATTAGGTATATCTACGAGTTCTTATACATGTTTTAAAAATATTTTAGAAAATGCCGACCAGTGGCTGAACACATTTTAAAGCCGACTCCTTATCTTTTAGTTTCGCCATAAAAATTTGCAGTTAGGCCACTATTACTCCCAGGTGCATTATTTTATTAACAAATGAGCTCGATGTATTAATACAAGTGTTAGATATGGTATAATATGTCACCAATAGAAAGTGGAAAGTGTGATATTGGGTTATTCCATTAGAATATCATTATTTAAAATTTAAACTAGTTACTTAGGGCCTATTGGCTTCTTAAAGTATAAACTATGAGCTCGCGATAAATTACGTAAGTAACGAATTATCATAAGTAATGCCACGAGTGATTTCCAAATTAAGTGAGTCGTCAATTTATCTAGAGAATATGGAAATCAAGAGTGGTATTTGTTAGGACTATTTAACGAATAAAATTAAGCTGTTTACTCACAAATCAATATTTAACTATAGTTATTTTACAATATTTATATATTTAATATAAACGGCGATGTTTGAAAACAAATGAGAAACGATTGGTACGCTTCATTTGCTTCTTTTGTTCATCACTGCAACCAAATCATATTATTTATTGCCAAAGGATGGCAAAATTGTAAGAATGAATCCTAGTGGAGAAATTTATAACCAACATTATAGGTATTAATTAATTTCTGATATCCTATGATGTACTTAAATATGTCGATTATATTTTTCTGCAACGTCATTTCCTGGAAAATGATTCGTTTAAGAAAGTGCAAACAATGGTTTCTTTTTTTTTTGTGGTATAATCAATTGCTACAATTTTTTTTTATCATCTCCCGCATGCGCTATCTGCTGACATTCATGCACTATATATATACAATCTGGTAGCCGTAATTCTTAGTCACTGCAAAATAATAGTATGACCTATTCAGAATATTAAAAAGGAGGAGCCTTCTTTAATATGATAAACTTCGGTTGATAAATTCGAGGCACGACTGTGATTGGTTGTAAATAAAACATCATTGAAATGTGATTGGTCGTTGACTCCCATAAGGTGCATGAGTTAAATAGTCGTATCAAATTACATTGTTGCAACTTGGAACGAGTTTGAAAACAGGAGACTGTAACTTCGACTTGATTATTAACTCGTTAATTTAGGCCTGTATGAAGGCCTATTAATTAGTGCTTGCCGTTTAATCAATTATATTACAATTAATCCACAGCTGTGGTCTCGAGGTAGCGTGCTTCCTTTGTCACGCAGCGGGTCCGGGTTCGATTCCCGGTCGGGACAGGCTCTTGGGTGAGGATTTTTCGGGATTTTTTCTCACCTGTAAGACAAATGTCAGGAAGCTTAGGCCCAAAGGTCCCCGAAAATCATCCAGCCATCATCATCATCCTTATCATTATCATCATTCTTCACCTGTGTGGAAAGCAACGGGTAGCTACCACACCTATAATTCCCTAGTAAAGCTGCAAAGCATAGCATGCTATGATTGCAGTGAAAGACCCGCCCTCGGGCAGAATTACTATGAATGGATATTACAAATGTATTATTATTATTTTTATTATTCCACCTGGAAATAGAAACAAAGGAAGACTGCGAAACTCGTGGATGCAAGAAATAAGAACTGGAATGAGAACAAGAGGACTGAAGTATGTGGAGCCGATGGATAGAGGCGAATGGAGAAGGAAAATAAAACTTTATTTATTTTTACTTATTTATTTTACCAGATGGAGTTAAGACCGTATGGTCTTATCTTCCATTTCACTAGGGTTAAATTATACATATAGGCCTAATAACAGTTATGAATTATCTGCATGTTGATTAATAATACATTATAGGCACAGACTACACAATAATAAGGGGGAAAAAATAGCTTCAGGCATAGAAAAATGTATGAACATTGAAAATATATACTTTATTTATATATAGATTTTTAATGTTTACACATCTTCATGTTCTCATTTCCGTTCTTATTTCTCGCACCCACGAGTTTCGAGGTCTTCCTTTTCTTCTTCTTCCAGGTGGACACCATTCCAATGCTTTTCTGGGTAACCTTTCTTCTTGCATTCGTCATACATGCCCATACTAATTTAATTGTTTATATCTTAGGCCTATATAATCTACTATTGAATAGGCCTATATAATATTCATTTTTTTCTCGCATGACAGTATTTCTTATAAAATCTGTATATAAATAAAATCATTATTATTATATTGTCCACCGTTGTGGTCTCGAGGTAGCGTGCTGCCTTGTCACACAGCGGGCCCGGGTTCGATCCCGGTCGGGACAGTTTTTCTGGGTGAGTTTTTTATCGGGGTTTTTCCTCACCTGTAACACAAATGTCAGGAAAATTTAAGGCCCAAACAGTCCCCGGAATCATATGGCCATCATCCTTATCATAATCATCATCATCCTCATTATCATCATCATCATCATGATCCTTCACCGGTGTGGAAAGCAACGGGAAGCTACCACACCTACAATTCCCTAGTAAAGCTGCAAAGCATAGCATGAAAATGCTATGATTGCAGTGAAAGACCTGCCCTCGGGCAGAATTACTATGGATGGATGGATTATTATATTTTTCGTATAAAATATTGTATGTACATGAAATTTAAATTGCAATTTTATTGTTCTTTAAACCATCCTAATTAGTATCTAATATATAAAAATGTTTGTTTGTTCATACTTTATGCGCGGCCATACCGTTGAACTGATTGTGATGGGGCTTTTTGCAAAATGTTGAGGACATTACCGGGATAACATAGGTTATAAGAGAGTTGTGGTACTCAACACCTATACCCTTAAAAATCGCCATTTGTAGTGGAAAACGTGAAAAAAGCTCTTTGGACACTTAAATGGCTCACGCTGGCTAAACCATAACAAATACACAAAATTAATGTACACAGAATTGAATATCTCAAAAAGCTCTACAAAAAAGTCCGCGACATCATAGGGCCTATGTTTATCTCTTACGGATAACACACAATAATGAATTTTGTCTTTTAGATCATTTAGGCCTATGCCAAGAAGATCGAGATAAGTAGATTCCCGGGCAACACCGGGTAATCAGCACTGGGAATCTTAAAATAATTACGATATACATTTATAATTATTTTTCATTTTACTTATTCAACTGATCATAAGAAGTAGGCCTACATTAATTTTTGTCTTTCAGCTCATTTATGCCAAGAAGATCGGGACGAGTAGTTTCCCGGAGAACGCCGAGTAAACAGCACGGGGTATCTAAAAATAATTACGATATACATTTTTCTTGCACTTATTTAACTAGACATAAAACTCGTTAATTTTCATATTTCAGCTCATTTATGTCAAGAAGATCGGGATAAGTTTATTCCCGGTCAACGGCTGGTAATCCGCACGGGGTATCTAAAAATATAAATATATAATTATTTTTCCTTTTACTTATTCAAGTAAACATAAAAGCACGTTAATTTCCATTTATTTAGGCGCAGCAGCGCACGTCGGATATTAGCTAATACTGTATATATAATCTGTTCAGTAAATAATGTTTTCGTATTAGTGCTGGTTCAGTGGAAGAGAAGGCCTTATGGGCTTACCTCCGACTGAATAAATAAAACATTATTATTATTATTGTTATTATTATTATTATTATTATTATTATTATTAGGCCTATTATTATTATTATTATTATTATTATTATTATTATTACTTACTTACTCACTGGCACTATCGAACCCGTAGGTTCATGGCCGCGCGGACATACGCTCTCCATACATCCCTATCCTGAGATAATGCTTTCCAGTCATTCCCTGTATAATCTACTTCCCTCAAATCATAGTTAATGTTGTTCTCCCACCTCATTCTTGGTCTACCAACTGGGCGTTTTCCTTCTGGCTTTCCTACAAGAAGTTTCCATGCACGTCTTTCATTCCCCATACGTGCAACATGTCCTGCCCATCGCAGTCTACGAGACTTAACTGTTCTTATTATATCTGGCTTCCTATAAAGACCATGTAGTTCATTGTTATGTAGTCTTCTCCATTCACCTGTCTGTTCATCTCTCTTTGGTCCAAAAATTTTCCTAAGAACTTTATTCTCAAATACTCATTATTATTATTATTATTATTATTATTATTATTATTATTATTATTATTATTATTATTATTATTATTATTATTATTAAAATGAACTAATTTCAAATTACTTAGATTGATTCACTAAGCAATAAAATATGTAAGCATATTAATATCAAGACAAACAATACATCAGTGTACCTGAAGAGCAGAAAATTTTAAATATATAGCGTGAGAAAGATAAATGATAGTCTATATGTATTTAGTTGAAGGTCCATACATCATAAATGTACGGTAGAGGTAGGAAACTCATACTCTTTATATTTGTAAGTCATCTACACCATCTTATAGTTAATAATTCAAACTATGTAAGCCGTTTATAATGGAAGGATGACCATATTACTCATTTTGAGATGCTATAAAAGTAAAGTGATCCTACTACAGGACTTAAGAGGCCCTTGGGTTAGTAGTGGGCTAAGGTTCCCACCTTTCTAGACTATAGCCATAAGACGTGTTATTGGTCCTGAATGAAGGCCGTCTTTATCTCCAGATCATACTGTATGTCTGGTAATAATTTTCGTTACAGGCTGAGTCGACCCCAGGATCATAGCGTCTCGGGTTGGGCCAGTTTTTAAAAATTCTGACTCCCGTCGCTTCTCGACCTTTCGGCTTTATAGTGCATTTTCGTAACTAACAATGCTATGCTGTGAGATACAATTCTCCTTCTTCTTCTTCCTTTCCAGGATTAGGTCTCAAGTCCATCGTTTCCTTGGCCGTCCCAAATATATTTTTCCATGTGGTTTGTAGTTGTTGATCTTTTTGGGTAATCTTGTATTGTCCATTCTGTCTAAATGTTCTTTCCATTAGTATTTGTGCTCTTCTAGTTTATCGAGTATTGAAAATATCTCCAGTTCATTTCTTATTGATTCATTGTGTAATCTATCCACGCATACATCCTTTTACGGATCTTAAAAATTTCATTTCAGCGGCTTAAATGAGTGAGATATCTTCTTTTGTAAGTACCCAAGATTCAGATCAATATAAAAGAACAGTGAGATACAATTATAAATCCAAACCCAACAAACAACTCTCAACCCAAACTGGGTTTCGTAATTAGGAAACCAGGATTTGAAACTTTAAGAAGAGTGACAGACATGTGGCACGAATGGGGAATGAAAGACGTGCAAGGGAAGCTTCTTGTAAGAAAACCAGAAGGAAAACGCCCAGTTTGTAGACCAAGAATGAGGTGGGAGAATAGTATTAACTATGATTTGAGGGAAGTAGATTATACAGGGAATTATTGGAAAACATTGACTCAGGATAGGGATGTATAGAGAGCTTATGTCCGCGCTGGCGTGAACCTGCGGTTTCGATAGTGCCAGTAAGTAAGTAAATATGAAGAGTGACAGAATTATTTTAAACCAATCTAACCCTTAAACGGTGATATGTTGTCGTTACTCTGCATATATAGGATAGGTGAATGTTCACATTATATTATTTTTTATCGCGCGCCATATAGACCTAGTAGCCGAGTGTTTTAAGGCATTATGCCTTGGTGCAGAGCTAACGGACTTTCGCTGGTTCGAATCCCAATGGGAGAATAAATGTTATCATAAAATTTTACCAGCAAGGCTCCGTGCCCACCCAGAATTGTGAAGAATTTGGATATATACGATAAGTAGCGACTTTAGGTGAAAAAAACAGGTATAACGGCTGAAGGACTCGACGTGCTGAGCACATATCATCCGCATATTGGCTGGATGATCGTCCACCTCTGTAAATTGTACATGTTGATGTGATGCCGGCAGGCCTGTTGCGTCATGCAGTTATATTATTATTTTAATCCACCGCTGTTGTCTCGGGATAACGACGTTGCCTCTTACATAGTGGTGATCCCCGTTACGGACTATTTTCCTAGGTGAGAGTTTTTCTAGATTTTTCCCTCGTAAGTAAGATAAAAGTTGGGAAACTTTAAGTCCCAAATAGTCCTCGAATACCATTTTGCTATCATAATCATAGTATCATATTAGTCTTGTTTGGTATGAACGTGTGAGTAAATGGCGTTTCTTTCCTTAAATGTTCGTGCTGTTTCGAAGATGGCCCTGCATTTAGCTGATCCCTCATTGGGGGAAGCTCTCCATGTCCTTCTGTGGCCAAAAAAAGTATTTATATGATCCATTGTCTAAACGTCTTCTTACCACAGGCCGTTTCACGTCACTGTAAGACCCAAATGGCATAGGACACGTAAATGTACAAAAAGAGAGTTTATTAAACAAGGAATAAGAGATTAAAATTATATATATATATATATATATATATACATTTTCGGACTCAATCTTTTACACTGATGACCCCATCTTGACTTCGATCTATCAACATTTCGTCTATATTTGGACTGTAGTTCATAAACAGGTTTTATAATTTATGCGTTCTTCTTTCTTTACTTGTATTATGTTTTTTCCAGTCATTTCTGTGTTGTTTCATTCTGTCTATTCATTTAAAGAATAGGGTAGTTTTTGTAACAATTTATTTTATTATTATTATTATTACTATTATTATTATTATTATTATTATTATTATTATTATTATTATTATTATTATTATTATTATTATTATTATTATTATTATAGTTCCCTCCTGCCATGCGCGTTTGGTTTCATAAGACCGCTACATTCACTAGAACTGGACAGTAGTGAATAAGAGTAGATTATTTCACGACATATACATCACTGATAATTGTATATGTTGACACTATTGGCAAATTTCTCCTGCTTTGACTCGATACTTGACATCCTACATTCCTCTTTTTACACAATATTTCAGCTAAGCAATGTAGTCTGTCGAGGTGGTACATAAATTGAAATTAAAGTGTATTAACGCCATCTGTCTTAATAAGTGTCTTTAGTCGGTACGCGGAGAAGAATGATTGAGTACCACTACTCTAGATTATGGTAATGAAATCTTAACTACCACGAACCTAGCAGACTGAGGGAAACCATAATTAAAATCAGTGATAATTATTTCCCCGTGACTTGAACTTGGCACTTCCCGAATGCGAGTTTCCAACCCACTGTCCGAGCCGATTCCCTTGGTTATATCTTCTTCTTATTATTATTCATAATTTGTAGGATTTTCATCCTGCTTATTTCCAAAATTACTCCTCGGAGTAAGACGTATTGGAAGAACATCCACTGTCTATCCATCTCTTGTCTGGTCTTCCTGTAGTTCTTGTCCCGTCCATTGGTCTATCTTCTTTAGCTCTTATTTGCAAGTCGGTTATCTTTGATTATTTGTATAACACCTTTCCAAAATTTTCCACAAATTAGTTTTATGCAATATAAGAACACAAAGAAACGAAAGTCAATGTATATAACAAAGTTTGAAATTGAATCATTAATTTATAAATGAAAGAACAAGCCAGTTGTAACAGCAAAGATTAAAGGAAAAACTTCAACAAATCCAAACAGATACACAAAATAGTGTAGATCAACAATGACAATAAATAAAGGACAGTATATTAATAGCAGCTAAGATAGAACTAAGACAAGTAAATGTAAACAGCAAGAAGAAGAATACTCCATGATTTGTACCTGAAATTATGGAAATAATCCACTCTTTTCACCAAATTGCAATAACTACAACATGGAAATCTCAACAGAAAAATCTAAAGTCATGGCTTTCCTAGGAAAAGACCAGTTCGCAGGAAAATTGTTATTAATAATAAAATATTAGAACAAACTAACACATTTAACTATCTCGGATACCAAGTTACATACGAAGAGGTAAATGATTTTAGTCAAAAAATTATAAAATTTAACAGAGTAACAGGAATTATAAATAATATTTTCAAGTCAAACACAGTATAGCAACACACACGAACTAAAATTTATAAAACACTGGCCAGACCCATATTATGTTACGGCAGTGAGGCCTGGACAATTTGCAGTGTAGATGAACAAAGACTAACTGCGGCAGAAATGAAATTTATGAGATGTACTTCAGGTTACTCAAGAACAGACCATAAAAGGAATTCATAGATTCTCAAAGAATTACAAACAGTATCAGTAATAGAATATGTACAAAAATACAGAAACAACTGGAAATCTCACGTAAGAAGAATGAGCAGAACAAGAATACCACGTCAAATCTTAAATTACCAGCCACCAGGGAAGAGATCTTTGGGCAGACCCTTCAAACGTTGGAATGAGACCGTAATAGACTACTAGGTCTATCACATGAAAGGAAGAAGAAGAAGAAGAAGAAGAAGAATTAAGGAAATAGCCAAAAGAAAAGGAATCATATTTACAATTTTTTAAAAATAAAACCCCTGAATCTTGATTATTTTTTTAAAATACTTTAAATATTTGAAAGAAGAAATGAATTCGTATTATGTTAGTCATATATTCTTAAACTTGCTCCTTACATATGATACTGAGATTATTTGTTTTGACTGGAGGTGTGTTCGTTCACGTTTCTGTTTTGTTTAGAAAGGGTGCAAGTTGACTTGTGCAATACACCATAGGGGGCCATTTCCTTTACCAAACTTGTTTGAACCGCCATAACTAACACAGTATAAGCATGCCACCTGTTGAGACCGATTATCCTCTTTAGACAAACTGCGACCCTAGATACAATGATTGCCCATTTGTCTAAGCTTTTATTCAACACGAAGAAGTTTAAAGTATATTTTAAATTGTGTTACTTTGATATCATGCGTACAATTCAACTTCCTGCCGTCTGACAGCGCCATAAGAGTCAAGATCGCTGTAAGATTTGATTCCTCACAAATAACACCTTTATTTCTATATATTTTTCAAATATATTTTATGATTCTGTACATGTGTTCTATAAGACTTGCTGGAAAAATAAAATGTATTTTATTAGCGATAAAGTGCTACAAGCCCATGTTAAAATTAATTTATTTAATTCTGTTTCTTGACTTGAGAATGCCTCAGATATATCAAATTATAGTACAGATAAATTATCTAGATTGGTTCAGTTGAAAGACAGAAGCAGCATTTGAAAGTAAATCACTGTTTCAGGCTCAACGTTTACTTACTTATTTACTTACTTACTCACTGGCACTATCGAACCCGTAGGTTCATGGCCGCACGTACATAAGCTCTCCATACATCCCTTTCCTGAGCTAATGCTTTCCAATCATTCCCTGTATAATATACTTCCCTCAAATCATAGTTAATGTTATTCTCCCACCTCATTCTTGGTCTACCAACTGGGAGTTTTCCCTCTGGCTTTCCTACAAGAAGCTTCCATGCAAGTCTTTCATTCCCCATACGTGCAACATGTCCTGCCCATCGCAGTCTACGAGACTTAACTGTTTTATTATATATGGCTTCCTATAAAGACCATGTAGTTCATTGTTATGTAGTCTTCTCCATTCACCTGTCTGTTCATCTCTCGTTGGTCCAAACATTTTCCTAAGTACTTTATTCTCAAATACTTGTAATCTCCTTTCCTCCCTTAAAGTAAGAGTCCATGTTTCGCACCCATATAATATAACTGGTAGAATAATAGTTTTATATATTTTCAGTTTAATGTTTTTTGAAAGGAGTTGGGACATCAAGAGACTCTGCAATACATAATAGCACGCATTTCCAGAATTGAGCCTATGTTTAATTTCTTTGTGCATCTCATTCCTATTTGTGATTATTGTTCCTAGGTATTTGAATTCAGCCACTTCCTCAAAATTTCCATCATTTGTCATTAGCTGTCAATTTCCATTATTTAATGAATGTCTACGTGTGACCACATATTTAGTTTTATTGATATTTACTTCCAGTCCTAATTTCTTAGTGTTACTCAATAGTGTGTGCGTGTTGTCCTTTAGTATCTCCTCGCTATCGGCCAATAAAGAATTCTTCTTCTTCGTCACGGTTTACTAGCTTGTTCCGGCTCCAAATTGCTGCTATGTTATTTAACAAAATGTATTTATCCTAGGTATATTTCCAAAAAATTGCCTTTTCTAGTTTTAAAATTTGAAAAAAATCTTACTGAACTGGTCTTTTATGGAATAGAAATCTGACCAGAAAAACAAAAAAAAAGAGATTAGCCCTATACAGACAATAATAGAAAGTATACTTACATATGGATCAGAAAGCTGGACAATAAATGAAAGGATGCAGAAAATAATCTTGAAGACAGAAATGGATGGATTACGGAGAAGTATGAGAATATCCAGGCTACAACATATTCGAAATACATATATCAAACAAGAAATGGATGCACAAGAAACTGTTATCGAAAGAGAGCCTTACAGTGGTATGGACATGTGCAACGGATGTCGGAAGACCAATGGCCTAAACATGTGTTAGATTGGATGGTACCAGGCAGAAGGAAGTAGAAGAACATGGTATGAGGGAATATATGATGTCATGATGAAGAGGGGTATGGAAGAAGAACAATGGGAAGATAGGAATCTCTGGAAAGCAAAAATCAAGGGCAAACTGCTGTAAAGTGGTAAGCCTGTATTAAGTACCGGTAAGTAAGCAAGATTCTCTTCCTGACTTAGGCCTAGGCCTACATGTATTTTAAAAACAATACACTTTTTAACTTTAACAAAGAAATGGAAAGTAAATATCTTTTCTTTATTTTCATCATCATCATCCATGCAAGTATTAGGCCATGTGACCTGTTATGGTCTCAAAGAGGAATTCCATCTAGCGCTTTTTTGGATGTCCCAGCGATCTTTTGCCTTGTGGGCAGTAACGAAGCATAGCTTTTGGAATTCTGTTGAAGATTGACTTTCCAGTTATTCTGGTAGTTTTGTATATGATGGAGAATGGGTTCTACATCCAACTCTTCTATAATTTCCTCATTTATTTTATAGTTCCACTTTGTATAGCCTTTTCTTTATTTTGAAAAAAAACGAAATTAACGTGTAGGAGACATCTTTGGAACTACAATATTCAAGCATGGAACTGTAAGAGGAAGAAAATCAGATGAACAATGAATCTAGAGAAGAACATTTAAATATATTAGTTTATTAATTATTTTAAAAATTGAACTGAACAAGAGATCGAGTCTCGGTCAGTCCATGTGGATTTCATGGTGGACGAAACTGTTCTTGGGCAGATTTTTCTCGGGGTTTCTCCCATTTTCCCCTGCCACAAATTTCATTCCACTATTTCTCCATACTCATCTCATCCATTTTGTTTCATTTAGTTCATCCGCCCCTGTAACAGTGCGTCAGGAGTGGTTGGCCAGTACTGTTGTAGGTCACTGACCTCTATAAATAAAGGGGCTTCATCTCATTTCATCCCTCGACCCGACCCTGAATTGGACACGAGTTGAGGATATTGTATTTAATTCATATAATTTGTTATTGTCGTGTAATTACTCGCCGCATTATTTGTTTGAAGGTAACTACAATTTTCAGGAGAATGCCTATTTTTTTTAAAAATTGATTTTTTTATAAATTTAATTTGAATTAATTTTCTTTGAGAATATGAAATTAATTTTAATTCTAATAGGCCTACCTTAAATAAAATGGAGACGATTACTCTCACTCCAGGCAACAAGCGTCTTCTAATGGCTCAAGTATGCAACTTCAAAACTTAACTTCTCCTCCTCAGGCGAGGATATTATGTGTGCGTAACTGCACAACAAATTGCATTTAATGTATGGAAATTTGATTAAGTATGGAAATGAAGGTAACTCTAACTATCCATTTTACCGAGTAGAGGAAGTTGAAATGAAGACAGTAGCACACCTAGTGGCTAAGATCTCGCTGGACAACACAACCTCATCAACACTAAATGTTTCACGGCGCGGCGTGGGTAAATTTGCTTCTAGCATTTTTCCAAAGTTCAGGTATATTTGATAACTACACTTTGTCCTTTCAAAACTACATATATAAATTGTAGCGCACTAACTTACCAAGTTAGAGGTCATGTGTTCAAATCCCAGTTCAGGCGTTTATTTTTCTTTTCATGTCATATAAGACCTTCACTGCTAAATGTCAAAATTTAATTATCTTCTTCTTCTTCACGGTTTAGGCTTATTTACTAGCCTGTTCCGGCTCCAAATTGCTGCTCTTTCCATCTTTTCCTTGGTCTTCCCAAACTTCATCTTCCTCGTGGTGTATAGTTGTATGCTGCTTTTGGTATTCTATTCTCAGTCATCCTTGCCAAGTGTTCTTTCCAGTTTGTTCCGAACGGCGAAAATGGCGGAAGTGGCAACCCAATCTCTGGGGATGAAATAAGACACCCAGCTCGGGGAAACAAGAGTGAAGTCCTCAACGGCTGAAGGCGGAAGAGGCAACTCTCCTTGTGGGGATAATACACAAGGAAGCAAGTAAAAAGCCTTTAAGGAGGCAGCCCCTCCAAAGGACTAACACTGCAGTACATTAGTAGCGTACTCAGGGGACACTTCAACATACTTACAAGCTCCAAAATTTAATTATAACATAGAAATGAGGAAGTATAACTGCTATAAAGTAAAAATTCTCTTTAATTTGCTTGCATGTCATAGTAGCCACGAGAGGGCAGTTGGACCGAGTTCCCACTACCTCTATGATGGTGTATATATATATATATATATATGTGTGTGTATGTGTGTTATAATTAAATGTTTAACATTGAGCAATGCAAGCTTAATATGGAATGATAAGAAAAATAAATGCCTGGACGGGATTCGAACCCGGATCTCTGAGTCTGTACCTCAGCGTGATATCCATTACACTACCAGGCGAATCCAATTCAAACACTTATTTTTCTTATATATGTATTATACTCTCCATTATTACTAGATGTCGCGAGAACTCGGTCTTCACCGCCATCTAGTAGCTGACTATAACAAGTAAGCAAATTAAAGAGAATATTTTTACCTTATAGCAGTGACGCTTTATAGATGTTATAATTAAATGTTTAACATTGAGCAATGCAAGCTTAATATGGAATTATAAGAAAAATAAATGCCTGGACGGGATTCGAACCCGGATCTCTGAGTCTGTACCTCAGCGTGATATCCATTACACTACCAGGCGAATCCAATTCAAACACTTATTTTTCTTATATATGTATTATACTCTCCATTATTACTAGATGTCGCGAGAACTCGGTCTTCACCGCCATCTAGTAGCTGACTATAACAAGTAAGCAAATTAAAGAGAATATTTTTACCTTATAGCAGTGACGCTTTATAGATGTTATAATTAAATGTTTAACATTGAGCAATGCAAGCTTAATATGGAATGATAAGAAAAATAAATGCCTGGACGGGATTCGAACCCGGATCTCTGAGTCTGTACCTCAGCGTGATATCCATTACACTACCAGGCGAATCCAATTCAAACACTTATTTTTCTTAGATATGTATTATACTCTCCATTATTACTAGATGTCGCGAGAACTCGGTCTTCACCGCCATCTAGTAGCTGACTATAACAAGTAAGGAAATTAAAGAGAATATTTTTACCTTATAGCAGTGACGCTTTATAGATGTTATAATTAAATGTTTAACATTGAGCAATGCAAGCTTAATATGGAATGATAAGAAAATTAATGCCTGGACGGGATTCGAACCCGGATCTCTGAGTATGTACCTCAGCGTGATATCCATTACACTACCAGGCGAATCCAATCCAAACACTTATTTTTCATATATATGTATTATACTTACTTACTTACTCACTCACTGGCACTATCGAACCCGTAGGTTCATGGCCGCACGGACATAAGCTCTCCATACATCCCTATCCTGAGCCAATGCTTTCCAACCATTCCCTGTATAATCTACTTCCCTCAAATCATAGTTAATGTTGTTCTCCCACCTCATTCTTGGTCTACCAACTGGGCGTTTTCCCTCTGGCTTTCCTACAAGAAGTTTCCATGCACGTCTTTCATTCCCCATACGCGCAACATGTCCTGCCCATCGCAGTCTACGGGACTTAACTGTTATAGTTTTTTGTTTTTTTTCCCCTGTGTTTGAGCCTTTGGCATGGGTTCCCTGAAGTAGTCCCCGCCCGGAGAACCGAATGGGGGACTATTTGACCTCCGGAAAATTTTACCCCAGTAGAACCCATGTCCGCATTTCTTGACGGTTGTATTTGTACGGTGAAAGATTGTCACTCTTTCGACCAAGGTACTTAGTATTATACTCTCCATTATTACTAGATGTCGCGAGAACTCGGTCTTCACCGCCAACTAGTAGCTGACTATAACAAGTAAGCAAATTAAAGAGAATATTTTTACCTTATAGCAGTGATGCTTTATAGATGTTATAATTAAATGTTTAACATTGAGCAATGCAAGCTTAATATGGAATGATAAGAAAAATAAATGCCTGGACGGGATTCGAACCCGGATCTCTGAGTCTGTACCTCAGCGTGATATCCATTACACTACCAGGCGAATCCAATTCAAACACTTATTTTTCTTATATATGTATTATACTCTCCATTATTACTAGATGTTGCGAGAACTCGGCCTTCACCGCCATCTAGTAGCTGACTATAACAAGTAAGCAAATTAAAGAGAATATTTTTACCTTATAGCAGTGATGCTTTATAGATGTTATAATTAAATGTTTAACATTGAGCAATGCAAGCTTAATATGGAATGATAAGAAAAATAAATGCCTGGACGGGATTCGAACCCGGATCTCTGAGTCTGTACCTCAGCGTGATATCCATTACACTATCAGGCGAATCCAATTCAAACACTTATTTTTCCTATATATGTATTATACTCTCCACTAATACTAGATGTCGCGAGAACTCGGCCTTCACCGTCATCTAGTAGCTGACTATAACAAGTAAGCAAATTAAAGAGAATATTTTTACCTTATAGCAGTGACGCTTTATAGATGTTATAATTGAATGTTTAACATTGAGCAATGCAAGCTCAATATGGAATGATAAGAAAAATAAATGTCTGGACGGGATTCGAACCCGGATCTCTGAGTCTGTACCTCAGCGTGATATCCATTACACTACCAGGCGAATCCAATTCAAACACTTATTTTTCTTAGATATGTATTATACTCTCCATTATTACTAGATGTCGCGAGAACTCGGTCTTCACCGCCATCTAGTAGCTGTTTATAACAAGTAAGCAAATTAAAGAGAATATTTTTACCTTATAGCAGTGACGCTTTATAGATGTTATAATTAAACATTGAGCAATGCAAGCTTAATATGGAATGATAAGAAAAATAAATGCCTGGACGGGATTCGAACCCGGATCTCAGAGTCTGTACCTCAGCGTGATATCCATTACACTACCAGGCGAATCCAATTCAAACACTTTTTTTTCTTATATATGTATTATACTCTCCATTATTACTAGATGTTGCGAGAACTCGGCCTTCACCGCCATCTAGTAGCTGACTATAACAAGTAAGCAAATTAAAGAGAATATTTTTACCTTATAGCAGTGACGCTTTATAGATGTTATAATTGAATGTTTAACATTGAGCAATGCAAGCTCAATATGGAATGATAAGAAAAATAAATGTCTGGACGGGATTCGAACCCGGATCTCTGAGTCTGTACCTCAGCGTGATATCCATTACACTACCAGGCGAATCCAATTCAAACACTTATTTTTCTTAGATATGTATTATACTCTCCATTATTACTAGATGTCGCGAGAACTCGGTCTTCACCGCCATCTAGTAGCTGACTATAACAAGTAAGCAATTTAAAGAGAATATTTTTACCTTATAGCAGTGACGCTTTATAGATGTTATAATTAAACATTGAGCAATGCAAGCTTAATATGGAATGATAAGAAAAATAAATGCCTGGACGGGATTCGAACCCGGATCTCTGAGTCTGTACCTCAGCGTGATATCCATTACACTACCAGGCGAATCCAATTCAAACACTTATTTTTCTTATATATGTATTATACTCTCCATTATTACTAGATGTTGCGAGAACTCGGCCTTCACCGCCATCTAGCAGCTGACTATAACAAGTAAGCAAATTAAAGAGAATATTTTTACCTTATAGCAGTGACGCTTTATAGATGTTATAATTGAATGTTTAACATTGAGCAATGCAAGCTCAATATGGAATGATAAGAAAAATAAATGTCTGGACGGGATTCGAACCCGGATCTCTGAGTCTGTACCTCAGCGTGATATCCATTACACTACCATGCGAATCCAATTCAAACACTTATTTTTCTTAGATATGTATTATACTCTCCATTATTACTAGATGTCGCGAGAACTCGGTCTTCACCGCCATCTAGTAGCTGACTATAACAAGTAAGCAAATTAAAGAGAATATTTTTACCTTATAGCAGTGACGCTTTATAGATGTTATAATTAAACATTGAGCAATGCAAGCTTAATATGGAATGATAAGAAAAATAAATGCCTGGACGGGATTCGAACCCGGATCTCTGAGTCTGTACCTCAGCGTGATATCCATTACACTACCAGGCGAATCCAATTCAAACACTTATTTTTCTTATATATGTATTATACATGGAGAGTATAATACATATATAAGAAAAATAAGTGTGTATAATACATATAGAAGAAAAATAAGTGTTTGAATTGGTTTCGCCTGGTAGTGTAATGGATATCACGCTGAGGTACAGACTCAGAGATCCGGGTTCGAATCCCGTCCAGGCATTTATTTTTCTTATCATTCCATATTAAGCTTGCATTGCTCAATGTTTAATTATAACATCTATAAAGCGTCACTGCTATAAGGTAAAAATATTCTCTTTAATTTGCTTACTTGTTATAAACAGCTACTAGATGGCGGTGAAGACCGAGTTCTCGCGACATCTAGTAATAATGGAGAGTATAATACATATCTAAGAAAAATAAGTGTTTGAATTGGATTCGCCTGGTAGTGTAATGGATATCACGCTGAGGTGCAGACTCAGAGGTCCGAGTTCGAATCCCGTCCAGGCATTTATTTTTCTTATTAATTCATATATAAGTTATATATATAAAGAAAAAATAAATGTTTGTGCTAGGATGCCTGTATAGTGTAACTCGTAGCGCACTAACGTATCAAATTAGACGTACTGGGTTCACATCCCGGTTAAGGCGTTTATTTTTTTTTCATGTCATATATACAGGATGTTACCGAAAGGAGTGCATATTTTTCGTGTGGGTTTAGGGGAACATCCATACAAGTATTTTAACACAATGAACCTTAGGTCGGAAATGCATTGTTGTGGGTCTACAGAATAAAACAGCATTTAAAATTGTTGAACATATTGTTGCTTATTTATTAATTCTAAGAAAAATGGAAGGTATTACATGTTATTTCAGTTGGAAATGGCGACCATTGTCCTGGATGCATAGCTCCAGAGCTTGTAGAAAGGATCGTGGCAGCGGCTGCGGAAATCAGGTAGCATCCAGATATGCTTCTTAGAGTTCATCAGTCCGAGGTGAGACGCGCGGAGCTGCGCATCCAGGTCAATGGTCGCCATTTCCAACAATTACTGCAAAATAACACGTACTACCTTCAATTTAACAATGTGTTGCTGTTTTAACACAATTTTAAATGCTGTTTTATTCTGTAGACCCACAACAATGCATTTCCGACCCAAGGTTCATTGTGTTAAAATACTTGTATGGATGTTCCCTACCACCACACGAAAAATCTGCACTCATTTCGGTAACACTCTGTATACGTAGGCCTACACTAACTTACAGTTTTATATTTAATTTTTTTTGAGACATATAAACGTGATATCTTAATTTGAAGAGAAAAAATATACGCTCAGACCGGGACTTGAACCCGGGACCCTTGGTTCTCTAGACCAAGTGCTCTACCAACTGAGCTACCTGAGCAAGTACCGATCTAAACGCAAATCTTTCTCTATATACATTGTAATTCCCATCCACCAAATGTTGTGAAGCCATGCTTCTATCTTGCAAATGGCGGCTCCTTTATTAAGAAGACATATTTGGGAATTATACATTACAGCCAGTACGGCTTTTTTCAAGTTTTTATTATTGATTTCGTACATCTCAATGATGGATAAATCATATTTGAAGAGAAAAATTATACACTCAGACCGGGACTTGAACCCGGGACCCTTGGTTCTCTAGACCAAGTGCTCTACCAACTGAGCTACCTGAACAAGTACCGATCTAAACGCAAATCTTTCTCTATATACATTGTAATTCCCATCCACCAAATGCTGTGAAGCCATGCTTTTATCTTGCAAATGGCGGCTCCTTTATTAAGAAGACATATTTGGGAATTATACATTACAGCCAGTACGGCTTTTTTCAAGTTTTTATTATTGATTTCGTACATCTCAATGATGGATAAATCATATTTGAAGAGAAAAAAGGAGCCGCCATTTGCAAGATAGAAGCATGGCTTCACAGCATTTGGTGGATGGGAATTACAATGTATATAGAGAAAGATTTGCGTTTAGATCGGTACTTGCTCAGGTAGCTCAGTTGGTAGAGCACTTGGTCTAGAGAACCAAGGGTCCCGGGTTCAAGTCCCGGTCTGAGCGTATAATTTTTCTCTTCAAATATGATTTATCCATCATTGAGATGTACGAAATCAATAATAAAAACTTGAAAAAAGCCGTACTGGCTGTAATGTATAATTCCCAAATATGTCTTCTTAATAAAGGAGCCGCCATTTGCAAGATAGAAGCATGGCTTCACAGCATTTGGTGGATGGGAATTACAATGTATATAGAGAAAGATTTGCGTTTAGATCGGTACTTGCTCAGGTAGCTCTGTTGGTAGAGCACTTGGTCTAGAGAACCAAGGGTCCCGGGTTCAAGTCCCGGTCTGAGCGTATAATTTTTCTCTTCAAATATGATTTATCCATCATTGAGATGTACGAAATCAATAATAAAAACTTGAAAAAAGCCGTACTGGCTGTAATGTATAATTCCCAAATATGTCTTCTTAATAAAGGAGCCGCCATTTGCAAGATAGAAGCATGGCTTCACAGCATTTGGTGGATGGGAATTACAATGTATATAGAGAAAGATTTGCGTTTAGATCGGTACTTGCTCAGGTAGCTCTGTTGGTAGAGCACTTGGTCTAGAGAACCAAGGGTCCCGGGTTCAAGTCCCGGTCTGAGCGTATAATTTTTCTCTTCAAATATGATTTATCCATCATTGAGATGTACGAAATCAATAATAAAAACTTGAAAAAAGCCGTACTGGCTGTAATGTATAATTCCCAAATATCTCTTCTTAATAAAGGAGCCGCCATTTGCAAGATAGAAGCATGGCTTCACAGCATTTGGTGGATGGGAATTACAATGTATATAGAGAAAGATTTGCGTTTAGATCGGTACTTGCTCAGGTAGCTCAGTTGGTAGAGCACTTGGTCTAGAGAACCAAGGGTCCCGGGTTCAAGTCCCGGTCTGAGCGTATAATTTTTCTCTTCAAATATGATTTATCCATCATTGAGATGTACGAAATCAATAATAAAAACATGATATCTTAAATCAGATCACGTTTTAAGATATACTAGCCCATGTCTACAAAACACATGGCTACTTCCAATATAAATATGATGGTATAGCTCAATATTAAAAGATGTATCGAGCGAGTTGCCTCTAGCGGTAACGTTCGATGACACTAGTCAACATGATTTTTATCTCATGAGTATTGTGTTTTCAAATATAGGCCTATATTCGGAATTTCTCCATCACCCATAGTTTTTTATTTCATTATCAATTAATGGATTTAAATAATTATTTTTAATAAACATTTTTTTCGGCCAGTTGTCCATCTTAGCGCATTGAGAAATGCGCATGGGGAACACTTTCATCAGGAGATTTCAGCTATGGAAAAGAGGTATCAAGGAAAATGGAATCCTAATATGCTGGCCGATTATTGTTGGACCATCAAGTGGGATGCTCCACAGGCGAAACATAGCAAAAAATCGTCATTTCTTACTTTCTAGGCGAGTCCGAATGTTCGAATATTGTGTAGTTACGAATGTAGAAAATGTTAAAGTCTTTGAAAATATAAATGCCTGTCTCTCGGAAACCTTGCGTGACGGAGAAAAACCGATATCGTATTTGAATTCAGGAGAAAAATACTATCAGAATCACATATTTTTCTTTCTTTTTTGTTGCTCAGTGTTATCGTATGTTCCGGGTTGACACCCAATGAACCTAATTGAGATATATTCCTGCTTTTCTCAGTCTACAAGTCAAATACTGAATTGGAATGAATTAATTTCATAATAATCACTGTTTCGGAAAAACAAAATATAAATCAATCATTGAGTTTCTATGAGATCACATAATTACTAAATCACTAGCACTATCGAACCCAGAGATTCATAAGCGTGCAGACACAAGTTGCCCATATGTTCCTGTAGTGAGCTAACATTTCTCATCATTCCTTGTTTGATTACACCCAACGGTGGGATTCAATGTCACCTACATAAATTCATATAAATAGAACGGAAACATACCATTTACTGTTGCAGTAAGCAAATAATTACAAAGAAAAATAACTTCTTCTTTTTCTTAATCATAATTTGTTGGATTTTCATCCTGTTTATTTCCAAAATCACTCCTCGAAAGAAGACGCCATAGCCTGTTGAAAAAGGGTGAGGGGGAGGAGTAACACCTCTTAAAAAAACCTTAGTTCAGCTTGTCCCAGCTGATAGTACCTTGTGAGGGTCCCTTGCCAGGGTTACGGTGAAGACCTCAATGGCAGATACAGCGGAGGAGTCCTTCGGTACGGTGTACCTGACGGAAGAGGAAACTCTACATCTACTGCCTTGTAGATTGACAATCGGGCGGATGGGGTTCGTTAGACCTGCAAGACAACCATCTAGAAGAGACAACTCCGAAATTAAACGGGCAGGCTGAGCTCTGGAGCTGGGTGAAGACAATCGGCCTAGGGAGGAAACCCCGAATAATAAACCCGCCATGAAAACGGGCTAGCAGTCCACTTCAAGGTGAATCTTATACGTTGTTCGCAGTCCCAAGGATCAAGCCTCGGATCAAAGACGGATAAATATATATATATATATATATATATGTTGATTTTTTTTAAATATGAGAAATGCCTTAAAATTAAGTGAGAAGTTGAGCTCAAAGTATCCTAAAATTACCAAATTTACAATATAATATATATTTAATACACAAATGATCTTCTTGGTGATAAAATCGTAAAATACACAGTCAATATGACCAATTCACCAATTAATAATTGAATTAGTCAACATGTTTCAACAGCCAAGCTGTCATTTTCAAGACTAAATATTGACTGGATAGTCTTGAAAATGAAAGATTCGCTGTTGAAACATGTTGACTCTTTTAATTATTAATTGGTGAATTGGGCATATTGACTGTATATTTTGTAATAGGGCCTACAATATGTGTATTATCCATTGCTCAGACGGTGTAGTCAACGTATCACAAAAACCCGTCTGAAAACAAGTGAATACTAAAGTAATCTAGTGGGAATATGTGTTATCACATTGGTTAACATTACGCTAGCAGTCACTTGTTCTCCGATGGGATATTCACAGATGACACGGTGGCATAGAATAGCTTCCAATCAAAACGCAATACTGTACACAGTCTGCTGGATACAACCAAAGATTATTTGCATGATATAACATTAGAGTTCTAGCTTCTGTGAATAAGAATGAAGTGAAAAATAAATTTTTGCGCGATAGTGCTTTTTGTCGTACTTACAGCAATGGCGACCATGATTGAAAGTTCAACTTCAAACATTTCGGGGTTGCCAACCTAAATAACTATACTGTAATATTACTTACCTATTATAAAATTCGTGCGAGAAGTAAAACCAGTGCCATTTATGTATACTACGTAAATGTAGCCTATATACAAAAATAGGCCTATATCCAAAAGGTAGTGTTAATGTACATTATACGAAACAAATCATTGCATTTTAAGAAACAATATAAAATAATAAATATATATTTGCCGCCATTTTATCTTGATTGGTGTTACGGCTTGCTGTAGTCTCAACTAATAAACATTGCCCACACTGTTAACGTCATTTGTTTATAATGAATGCAAATATTTCCAACAAAGATGTTATTATTTTACTATTATTTATTATTTTGAAAGCACCATCGCGCAAAAAATAGTGTACATCGCACGTTTGTGAAGTGTTTTACAGAATATCGGAAACTAAAAACCTTGTTATCACTCGGTTTTTAAAACATTTCTTCGCTTCTGTAAAAACCACTTCCCACCCTCGCATCGTAATATACTATTAAAGGGGATGGGTTATTATCATCCTGTAAATTAGGTGAGAACATCTTCAGTTAGGATTAGAAGACAGAGAATGAACGTTCCAGTTCTCATAAAATAGAATATTGAATTTAACAAATAAGTTATCATTTATCTTAACTAACAGACATCGAAGATTTGAATGAATAAAAACAGAAAGTTTTTAAAACGTGGCATTACTGTATTAAGAACTGTCCTCATTGCTCAAACCATTTCTCTTTTCTTGCACGTTTTTGTTAGTTATTAAGCTCGTAAAATACGTACTTATAACTGTAATCTTCCAAGGCTTTTTTTGTTTACGTTTTAAAATTCCGCTCGCTTTTCTTTTAGGAGTTGCATTAATATATTCTTACGCCCTGGCAACTTTATTACATGCCACATACATCATCCCCAATTTAGTGGTCTATTACGCTCTATACTTTAAACAACTACGTCGATAATTACTAGAATGTTTAACACGTTTCAAAAACATTGTCCACATTCACGAATCTCAGCACAAAAGGTAATTTACTCCTATATTTTTATATTATTATCTTATATATAAAAATTAATGATTGTTTGTTTGTATGTTTGTTTGTTTGTTCGTACTTTATGCGCGGCCATACTGTTGATCCAATTGTGATGCGGTTTTTTGCAAAATGTTCAGGAGATTCCCGGGATGAACATAGGCTATAAGAGAGTTGTGATTCTCAACTCCTACATCCTTAAAAATCACCCTTTGTAGTGGAAAACGTGAAAAAGTAGCTCTTTGGACGCTTAAATGGCTTACGCTGCCTAAACCATAAGAAAGACAGAAAATTGACGTACACAGAATTGAATATCTAAAAAACCTCTACAAAAAAGTCCGCTACAGCATATGTTTATCTCTTACGGATAACTCACATAAACCATTAAAACCAGTAATAGGAAGGGGATTGGAAGATCAGCTTAGGCAGAAGAAAATTAAATTAGGATCAGAGAAAAAAGGTCATTTGTAACAGTCTATAGAGAAAAAAAAATGAGATCCACATCAGAGTAATTAGACTCCATACGGAATATTCCGTCTTCCAAGCAGAACTTCTTAGTATAAGTATGACTGTGGTACTGATTCGAGTCGTCGAGGAAAATAAAATGTATCATGGTACCAATCCAGCAACATGAGAAATTTGGATAGTTACAATTAGTAGCGGCTCAAGGTTGAGAAAATCAGCTATAACGGCTGGGGTACTCGACATGCTCACCACATGTCACCCCTACACTGGCTGCAAGATCGTCTACCTCTGCAATCAAGACTTTGGTTGTGAGGCCACTAGTAGGCCAAGCGCCTTCTAGGCCTGTTGCGCAATGAAAAATAAATGAGTTTTTAAACCACTAACACTGAGCAACAAAACATTTTTTTTTTGTCTCAGAAAGAAAAATATGTGATTCTGATAGTATGTTTTCTCCTGAATTCAAATATGATATCGGTTTTTCTCCATCACGCAAGGTTTCCGAGAGACAGATTTTTATAATTTCAAACACTTTAATATTTTCTACATTCGTAACCACACAATATTCGAACATTCGGACTCACCTAGAAAGTAAAAAATTACGATTTTCTGCTATATTTCGCCTGTGGAGCATCCCTCTTGATGGTCCAACAATAATCGGCCAGCATATTAGGATCCCATATGCCTTGATATATCTTTTCCATAGCTGAAATATCCTGATGAAAGTGTCCCCCGTACTCATTGTTCACTACGCCAATGGACGAAAAAAGTTTATTAAAACAATGTTCTTTTTCTTTCTTTCCAGGATTAGGTCAATGTGACCTGTTCCAGTCTCAAGTCCATCGTTTCCTTGGCCGTCCAAAAGATATTTTTCCACGTGGTTTGCAGGTGTTGATCTTTTTGGGTAATCTTGTATTGTCCATTCTGTCTAAATGTTTTTTCGATTCGTATTTGTGCTCTTCTAGTTTTATCAAATATTGAAAATATCTCCAGTTCATTTCTTATTGATTCATTGTGTAATCTGTCCATGCGTGTACATCCTTTTACGGATGCTCGGGGCAGACAGAGCTCTGTAGCATTGTAAGGCAGACTGTCTAGGAGAAAGACAACTCCGAAATTAAACTCTGGTCCTCCAGGTTGGGGATTTTGCGGTTGGGCTGGTAACTCACCCAAGTAAAAAAAATCTCTCAGAAGTCTCAAGTGCGAATACGAAACCCGGACAGATTCATTGGATTCAACTTAGACAATGAAAAGGATAGACGATTTATTAAAAAAATAATTATTTAAATCCATTAATTGAAATTGAAATAAAAAACTGTGGGCGATGGAGAAATTCCGAATCCATATTTGAAAACATGATAAAAAAACTGCATTAATTACAACTATTGGTACTCATGAGACAAAAATCATGTTGACCAGTGTTATCTGCAAAGTAAAATATAAGGAATGATGTCTGATTTTATTATGTAAATATGAGATATTAAACTAGATTTGGAAATCAGTAATCTGCAAATTAAAATATAATAGATGTAAGTCTGTGTACTTCACGCTGGATTTATTTTAAATCATTCCTTAGAAAATCCGACAGTTAACAATTTGTTAAGTATTCGATCTTTGATTTTTTAAATATCCTATTCAGTTAAAGAAAACCAGCTATAACGGTTGGGTGACCCGACTTACTGACCATATGTTATCCTATACCCCCTTGCTGTTACTAAATCCTTAAAATATTTTGTATCTTCTGTATTAATCATGATAATTTACATTCGATAGATTTAAACTGGGCCTAGATGATCATCCATCTCTGTGATTAACACATGTCGATTTGATGCCAGCAGCCGGCTGGTTAGCTAAGAACCTTTTAGCCCTCTCGCGCCATGGGGACATTGCCATGATTTTTTCTAAACATTGAAGATTTTATCCTTAAAGAAATCGAATTTAAAAAAATACTCTTATCTAATTATTAATATTTAGATTTTTCTGAGTCACTAATAAGATCAGGCATATATCTTTATGGTCCAGGCAATATGGGCTGAAACTAAATGTAAACAAAACGCAAGCAATAATTATCGGACATCCAAGACTATTACACTCCATAAACAATGGCAATATGCCGGCTGTCATATTAGATAATGAACAAATTCCTTATACCGTTAAAAACTTGGGATTTTACTTAGATTCTAATTTAAATTGGCATGTGCAAGTAAAACAAACATCTAAAAGGATCTTCTCCATAATGCATTCCCTAAAGCGACTTAAACATTTTCTCCTTACAGCTCTTAAAAGAATTTTAATCCAAACCTTAGTGATGCCGCATTTTGACTACTGTGACGTTCTACTAACTAACATAAGTGACGGATTGTCGGACAAACTGCAGCGTGTCCATAATATGTGTATCAGATTCATATTTAATGTTCGAAAATACGATCACATTTCTCCATTATTCCACGAATTGTCATGGCTACATCTAAAAGAGAGAAGAAAATCACACTGTCTAATTCTCTTATTTAAGATCCTACATACCTCGATTCCCAATTATTTATCATCCCGTTTCCAGTATCTATCCTCAAACCATAACATAAACACAAGATCACAACATAGTCTCTTGCTTAATATACCGCAACATAGGACATCACATCACTCCATGCCATATACCATCTTCACTTCTCGCAACTGGAATTCTCTACCACAAGAAATAAGGGGCTGCCAGACATTGGCATCTTTTAAAAGAAATCTAAATTTATATTTGCTCTAACCTCGAATTCATTATTACCCAGTGTAAGATATATATATTAATTAGTGTTTCTCGTATAATTTATCATATTTATATTATTATTATTATCGTATCATTATTGTTACTACCCTATAAAATGTTGTTTGTACATGAAATTTACTTTGCTACATTTATTGTATATTTAGCTGTTTATAATTAGTATAGTGTATATCTATATTTGTCAAATATTTATTTGTATTTGTGCTGGTTGAGTGGAAGAGAGGGCCTTATGGCCTTAACTCTACCAGAATAAATAAAGTATTATTATTATTATTATTATTATTATTATTATTATTATTATTATTATTATTATTATTATTTGAAATTAATCTAAAACAAATGACTCTGCTACTTTAGTAAAGTTTCTTATAATTCGACCACCTTTTCAGACCACTTCAGTCTTTATATCAAACTGCTTTTGTAACTAACTCACTACAACTATCGAACCCATAGGTTCATTGCCGCGCGGATATAATCTTTCCATATATCCCTATCCTGAGCTAATATTTTTCAATCATTCCATGTATAATCTACTTCCCCCAAATCATAGTTAATGTTTTTTTTCCCCATCTCATTATTGGTCTACCAACTGGGCGTTCTCCCTCTGGTTTTCCTATAAGAAACTCCCATGAACGTCTTTCATTCCCCATTCGTGCCACATGTCCTGCCCATCGCAGTCTATGAGACTTTACTGTTCGTATTATATCTAGCTTCCTATAAATACCATGTAGTTCACTGTTAAGTAGTCTTCGCCATTCACGTGTCTGTTCATCTCTCTTAGTAATTAGTTAAAATGTATTTCATTATATAATTTATTTACACCTTGTTTATTTATGCCTATAGTATTACTCATCTTACTAATTTTGGACATCGGTCAGTGTAATGTGGAGGTAAGGAACGTTTGTTCTTATTTAATTTTATATCGCTAGCAAGAAATCCCCCCCTGTTCATTTGTATCCATATACCTTATCCTTAATGATTTACATCACACCACACAAAAAATAAGCTTAGAAAGTGCTATTTCTTTCCGTTGACAATTCAGTAAAGCAACGTTTCGCATATCCAAACAACGGCAACACCAGCGCCACAAACGGGACAAGTGCGCGACACTTTTAATGAAGTCACTTGTATTCCTCTCTTAACTTTTCCCCCCTTTTTAAAGAAGCCTAGGATCCTTAAGAGTATGAGGGAGAAGAAATCATTTCAGGTTTGACTTTATGGGCACATTTTACCCCACGTAATGTTAATATCTCGGCTCTGTATTTTATGATACAAAACTCGCAGTACAACGCTGTAGTGTCGCACTTTGTTATTATTATAGAAGAAATGACATGAAATACTGTTGGAGATAGGTACGGATTAATTAAGATATCATATCTTAGCTCATTTAAAAAGTGAAAGTAAAAATAGCTACTTTATACAGTTTTAGAGAACATACTTGTATATACACTATAATTAATGCTTAGTGGAATGTAATAACTAACTAACTCACTCACTCACTCACTCACTGGCACTATCTAACCCTTAGTTTAATGTAATAATAAAAATTAGGCATAGAAAGATGTATAAACATTAAAAATCTGTATATAAATAATAATAATAATAATAATAATAATTATTATTTATTTATTTGTTTATTTATTTATTTATTTAATTTACAGATTTTTAATGTGCCTAAAGTTTTATTTTTCTTCTCCACTCGTCTCTATTCATTCATTCCATATCCTCCAGTCCTCTTGTTCTCATTCCAGTTCTTATTTCTTACATCCACGAGTTTAGAGATCTTCCTTTCCTTCTTCTTCCAGGTAGACACCATTCCAATGTTTTCGTGTGCAATCTTTCTTCTTGCATTCGTCGTACGTGCCCATACCAATTTAATTGCTTATATCTTATATAATCTATTGTTGAATATTTAATATTCATTTTTTTCTCGTATGACAGTATTTCTTATTTTTTTCTAATTTTGAACATCTTGCTGCTCTCCTCAAGAAATTCATATCCATCGGCATAAGTTTCTGTTCGAAGTTATGTTGAATTTCCAAACTTCAGCTCCATATGTGACAGTACTTCTCACTATTGAATTATATATTTGTAACTTATTTTTTCTGGTTATATGTCTGTTTCATAAGACTCCATTAATCATTGCTATTGTTGCTCTACCTTTATTTATTCTGTTCTTAATATCAATTTGTCCACCGCTGTGGTCTCGAGCTAGCGTGCTGCCTTGTCACGCAGCGGGCCTGGGTTCGATCCCCGGTCGGGACAGTTTTTTCTGGGTGTGGTTTTTATCGGGGTTTTTCCTCACCTGTAAGACAAATTTCAGGAAAACTTTAAGGCCCAAACGGTCCCTGAAATCATATGGCCATTATCATCATCATCATCATCATCCTTCATCGGTGTGGAAAGCAACGGGAAGCTACCACACCTACAATTCCCTAGTAAAGCTGCAAGCATAGCATGAAAAATACTATGATTGCAGTGAAGGACCTGGCTTCGGGCAGAATTACTATGGATGGAATATCAATTTCTTGTTTATCCTCTTTATCTACTTTTATTTCGAGATACTCAAATTCTTCACATCCTCTAATATAGTCTAATCCAAGAGGAATTCTAAAGTAGCACAAAAGTAGTTCCAGTTCATAATTTTTTACCTTAAAATATCCAAAAATGTAATTATTATTCACCGAAGGAATGCTATTATCACACAAGTAATGCTATGAGTGATTTCCAAACTGCCGATAAATTTATCGAATTTATCTAGAAAATTTGGAGATCAAGAGTGGCATTTGTTAGGACTATTTAACGAATAAAATTAAGCTGTTTACTCAGAAATCATTATTTAAATATAGCTATTTTAAAATATTTATATATTTAATGTAAATGGCGAAGTTTGAAAACAAATGAGAAACGTTTGATATGCTTAATTTGTTCATCACTGCAACTAGATAATATTATTTATTGCCAAATGATCGCAATATTGTAGGAATGCGCCCTAGTGGGGAAAAAAATGAAACTCATCAAACTGTTTATTACCAACATTATAGTTTATTAATTAATTTCTGATGTCCTATGATGTAAATTATATTTTTTTCTGAACGTAAATACCTGGAAAATAATACGTTTAAGAAAGTGCAAATAGAGGTTTCTTTTTATTGTGGTGTAATCAATTATTACGAATGTTTTTCTATTATATCCCGGAAGCTGTATCTGTTTACATTCAATCTGGTAGCCGTATTTCTTAGAGAGTCAGTGGCTGTAAGATAATACTGTGACCTATTCAGAATGTTAAAAAGGAGGAGCTTGATTTTAATATATTGAAATTAAACTGATAAAATCGAGGTGAAAAAGGCAGTGATTGGTTGTAAATCACAATTAATTGAAACGTGATTGTTCATTGACTCCCATTTGGGGCACGAGTTAAAGAGTCACGGAAAAACTTGGAGTACCAAGTCTAGATGAAGATATAGAAACTTATCAACAAGAATGGAAAAATCATCCGAGAAGAAGAGGAAGAATAGATATCCAAAATTGTCGTTCCAATATACTCTAACTGGACATAGGGACCAAGTAATAGCAAAACATCGCTGGAAAGATAAAGACCATTTTCGTTAGGTTTACCGTCACAGATCACATGACCTAATACGGATTTGTTCATGATGATAATAAAATTAGATAAAAAGTATAATTGCTGAATGATCTTTAAATTGTCCAATACCATGTTTTTTAATTATATTCTAATTTTAAAAAGGCAGTTGACTCAATTAAGAAGGAAGTTTTATATATAAATCCTCCTGGAGTTCGGATTTCCTTAAAAAATTATTCTCCTTCTTCACTTCACGGGCTAGGCAAACATTGCCTGTTCCGCCTTACAGTTTTCACTGGCCTTCCTACATTCCTTGAACCTCTTGACTTGTAGTTGAATTCTCCTCTTGGTAATCATGTTACATTCATTCTTTCTACATGAGTAAACAATTTCTCTCGATATTCTTTGATTTTCTCAATCAATCTATAGCCTATATATTTAACTCTGTTGTTATATCTTCATTCTTTATCCGATCCAATCTTGTGCAGCCTTTTGTTCTTCTAAGGAATTTTTTGGTCATTACCCAAGTTTCGCTCCCATAAAGTAATGCAGGAACTGCCAATGTTTTATAAAACTTCAATCTAGTATATCTTGTTTTATTCTTTAATGTTTTATGTATAGTTCCGCATATCATTTGAAATTTCGACAGTTTCATATTTATGTCTCCTAAAAAGTTAGTTAGATTTATTAGAATGCATGTAAATGGCACAGAGAGTAGGATGCGTGTAGGCAAAGAATTATCAAATACTCTTGAAATTCACAATGGGTTAAAGGAAGAAAATGCACTATCTCCTCTAATATGTAATTTTGTACTAAAACTTCACATATATTTAGAGGATGAAGAAGGTAATCAACTCAGTGATATTAATAAGCTGTTAGTTTATGTCGATCATATTGTATTATTAGGCAATTTCGAGTGGATACAAAGGACCAACATGCACACTCTATTGAGTAATAATAAGAAATTATGACTGGAAGCAAACATCAATAAAAACTAAATATTTGGTCACACATAGAAATACATTATATAATGGAAATGGATAGCTTATGACAAGTGAGGAAAATTTTGAAGAAGTGGCAGAATCCAAATACCTAGGAACAATAACACTGGTCAACATGTTTTTTGTCTCATGAGTACAAATAGTTGTACTTAATACAGTTTTTTTTATCGTGTTTTCAAATATGTATTCGGAATTTCTCCATCGCCCACATTTTTTATTTCAATTTCAATTAATGGATTTAAATAATTATTTTTAATAAACGTTTTTTCGTCCATTTGTCAATTGTAAAATAAAACCAAATGTGCTAACTCAAATGGCTTCAGCTATGGAAAATAGATATCAAGGCAAATAGAATCCTAATATATTGGTAGATTATTGCTGGACCATCAAAAGGGATGGTCCATAGGCGAAATATAACAGGAAATCGTCATTTCTTACTTTCTAGGCGAGTCCGAATGCTCGAATATTGTGTAGTTACGAATGTAGAAAACATTGAAGTGTTTGACATTATAAATTTCTGTCTCTCGGAACCTTGCGTGATGGAGAAAAGCCGATATCATATTTGAATTCAGGGGAAAAAATACTCTCAGAATCACATATTTTTATTTCTGAGACAAAAAAAAAAGTTTATTTTTTGTTGCTGAGTGTAATTAGAAGTAGGAACTAAATGCACGAAGAAATTAGCATAGGATCAATTGTGAAAATGCGTGGTACTCTATATTACAGGGACTCTTGTTCCAGCTTCTCTCAAAGAATATGAAATGAAATACGTAGGCCTATATAAAACTGATATTCTCCCAGTTATATTACATCGATGCACTCTTTACTTTAAGGGAGGAGAAAAGATCATGAATATTTGAGAATAAAATTCTTAGGAAAATTTCTGGACCAAAGAGAGATGAACAGATAGACGAATGGAGAAGACTAAACAGTGAGCTACATGATTTATATGGGAAACTAGTTAATACCCTGCGCTGCTACGCCTAAATAAATGAATATTAATGTGTTTTTATGTTTAGTTCTATAAGTAAAAGCAAAAGTAATTATACATTTATATTTTCTAAATACCCCGCGCTGATTACCCGGCGTTGCCCGGGAATCTATTTATTCTTGACATAAATGAGCTGAAATACGAAAATTAATATGTTTTATGATGAGTTAAATAAGCAAAAGGAAAAATGTATTTCGTAATTATTTTAGATACCCCGTGTGCTGTTTACCCGGCGTTGTCCAGGAATCTACTCATCCCCATCTTCTTGGCATAAATGATATGAAAGACAAAAATTAATATACTTCTTATGATTAGTCGAATAAGTAGAATGAAAAATAATTATAAATGTATATCGTAATTATTTTTAGATACCCGTGTTGTTTACCCAGCGTTGTCCGGGAATCTACGTACCTCGATCTTCTTAGTATAAATGAGATAAAAGACAAAATTCCTTATTGTGAGTTATCCGTAAAAGAATACCCGCCATCTGCTGCTATGTTGCACAGGAACCTATGTACTTGTCTAGATCTTCTTGGCATCAATGAAAGGCAAAAATGGTTATTGTGAGTTATCCGTAACAGATACTGTCGCAGACTTTTTTTTTGTAGAGCTTTTTCATATTTCAATTCTGTGTACATTAGTTTTGTGTATTTGTTATGGTTTAGGCAACGTAAGCCATTTAAGCGTCCAAAGAGCTACTTTTTCACGTTTTCCACTACAAAGGGCGATTTTGAAGGTGTAGGAGTTGAGTATCACAACTCTCTTACAGCCTATATGCCTATTCATCCCGGGAATCTCCTGAACATTTTGCAAAAAGCTCCATCACAATCGGATCAACGGCAAGGGCGCGCATAAAGTACGAACAAACAAACAAACATTAAGTTTTATATATTAGATAATAATAAGGTTTATGTTTCGTAGACTGCGATGGGCAGGACATGTTTTACGAATTGGGAATGGAAGAGGGATATATAAACTTCTTATAGGTAAACCAGAAGGAATAAGCCCAATAGGTACGCCAAGAATGAGGTGAGAGAATAACATTAACCATGATTTGAGGGAAGTAGATTATTTGAAAACTGTGCTCAGCATAAGGATGTATGGAGAGCTTATGTCCGCGCAGCCATGAACCTACGTTTTCGATAGTGCCAGTAAGTTTTGTTAGTTAAGATACACTGGGTAATTTGTTTAAGTCTATTAATAGCATCATTCATTTTAAGGGATCTATATGAATACGGCTGAGGTCTAAATATATATTAAGAATATTAACATTTATTTAGTGACCTTACTTACCACTAGTGGGGCAAATAATTCAGAAATCAAGTGCCTGACTTAAAATTGGACGCCTGGAGTTGGATCACGAGCAGCGGAAGGAGAGAGATACATGTTTTATTATCCATGTCCGAATGATCCTCATCTCCCTATACAATGACTGTGCAGGGATAAGAAATTTCGACCCTTGCGTCCACGCTATTCACGGTTCTTTATCGGTTTACGTACCAAATACGAGTACAAGTTAGTAATTTTTACTAGTGGTCGCCCAGCGGTCGAAATTCGACCACAATTCATTAAATTTTTAAGTATTTCACAAATACGTCATTATGCATTAATTTTCGATTAATTTTAAAAATACTAACGATAGGAAACATTTGGTTATAGCTTGGCTAAGCCACATTTAAAAAAATGACGTGTCATTTGACATTTGTATACTATTTATACTATTTAAATTTGTATTTGGCCTATTATTATCTGTACGGGTATATATAGGGCCTCTTTGTCTCTCACTCTAACCCGTCAATATTCTATGTCGAGGCATAATGGAATTAGGCGCGATTATGTAAATATAAAAAAAAATGTAATGAAATTACTGAAACAAAAATTAGACAGGGTTTAATTTAAATTTAAATAATAAAATGTACTCCATTTTTTTAAAATCACTAATGATAAATACGCGAGAGTAAGTCAATTCACATTGTGCTGCATAATTTTCTTTTTACAACAATGCACTTTCAGTATGAACGTAAACAAATGAAAGAGTACACTGATGAGTAATACACATAAATTCCTTTGAGAAAATTTATTTTATTTTGTTTAATTTAATTTATTTGTAACACATATTATACATACATTTTATTTTTCTGCACTCCTTCTCTACATGAACTTTAATTATGCCAAATATAACACTTCCGTGCGCGCAATCTGCTTAAAAAGGGGGTACAAAGTTTTTCCTTCGCGTATTAATATATAGATTATCACAAGTAATGCCAAGAGTGATTTCCAAATTATCGATAAATTCACGACTAACGAAATGAGGAGTGAATTTATCTAGAGAATTTGGAAATCAAGAGTGACATTTGTTAGGACTATTTAATGAATAAAATTAAGCTCTTTACTAAAAATAATTATTTGAATATAGTTACCGGTGTTTTAAAATATTTATATAGTTAATATAAACGGCGATGTTTGAAAACAAATTAGTAATGTGAGGTTATGTATAATCACTGCAACTCGATCATATTATTTATTGCCAAATAGCATCGCAATATTGTAAGAATGCACTCTAGTGGAGAAATAATTAAACACATCAAACTATTATAATCAACATTATAGGTCAATCATTTATATTTTGAATAAAAAACTCAGTAAAATCACTGAATATATTAATTATTTGTCATATTCAATGTATTTGTTGGAGAAAAATAATGATCTAACTTGTTCAGAATATTAAAAAAAGGAGGAGCATTCTTTATCACAAAAGCAGGAGCTGATAAAGATAAATCGATAAAGAGCGAGGTGAAACACGACTGTCATTGGTGTAAAACAGAATTCATTGAAACGTGATTGGTCATTGACTACCATTTGCGAGATGAGTTAAATAGTCTTTCAAAATGTCGTTTTTTTATTAATTTAATTTTTAAGAAGACAAAAACAACTTTGGCAGGGGACTGTACCACATATTTTAGAGTGTGGTGGCAGGATCATAGTCGCTACATTTTATTTATTGACATGCAGGTCTTTTTTACTACAAAAAGAAGTACCGATGGGAATAAGTATAGAAAATATAAAAATACACAAACAATACGAAGCCATTGTATTTAGAGTCAAATTATAATATATCAATCGTTGAGTCAACGTAGGCAGAACATAGTATGCTTTGTATTGGAATAAAATCATGGGTCTTGGAAAAACAAAATGATTGTATAGCAAAATTTATCTTATCTGCTGCTTTAGCTACTGTTTGTTTTCCCTTTGTTTTGTGTGTAGCGCATTCTTTGACCAATGTTGGGTACAGTCTTGTCATCGACCAAGATGTCCTACCTCATCTATGTGAAATAAAATCGTAGTGACCATATTGATCTATCACTATTGTTTCTAGAAATGGTGTTGTAATAAACTTATTCATATTGTACATAATACTAAAATGACTATACTTTTCATAAAATAATTAATTTAGGATAGGTAGGATAATGGTGCTAATGGACAAAGGCCTACCTCTTTTTAAGACATAGAATAAAAAGTTTATAAAATGTAGCATGTTCCTATATAATAATAGTAACTATCATTAATTAAATAAAAATAAAACTTAGTTTTATTTGATTTTCATATTTATTAAGATATAATTCAGTAAATCAAATAAAACTAAGTTTTATTTTTATTTAATTAATATATATGGATTTTCATCAAGTAAACATCAACTCAATTGATTATTTAATAATAATAATAATAATAATAATAATATATATATATATATATATATATATATATATATATTAGAAGTCCCGGCCACGCGTTGCTGTGCCTAAGGTATACGTTAAAAATTTAAATTACGTTACTGTCATTCAACCAGGTTACTTAAAACTAATACTTGCATACGAATTTAATAACATTGAAAATAAAATAAACACTGAACACACTTAAATGATGAAATAATCAATATTTGTAATTCAATTGATATTCGCGGTTGCAACAAAAAGCACAGCCATCTGGGTCTCTCTTTGTTAAACAATAAACCAATTACCTTACCAAATTACCTTACCCGCCATCTGTTAGAATCGTATGGAACTCGCAGATAATTACACCGCCATCTGTTAGAATCGTATGGAACTCACAGATAATTATAACTCTTTGTTAAATAATAACAAATAATTTGCAATAAAAATAATGCTACTATAAAATTTAGTTATAAACTACCCTAAGTCTCAAGTTGGATCAAACTGCACACAGTATGCAAAATTTTATTAAAATCGGTTCAGTAGTTTAGGATTCCATCGCAGACAAACAACGTGACACGAAATTTTTATATATTAAGATAACAAAACTACAATTATGGCATTTCATGGGAAGGACCCCATTCAAAGTAAAATCTGTCTTCAGAATAAAATTTTAGAGAGATCTAATCAATTTAAATATCTTGGATATTATCTCTCTATCTTGGATGGAAAGGATATCCCTGAAAAAATTACTAGTTACAATAAAAGTTTGGGAATTATTAATCAAGTTATCAAATCATCCCTTGCACAAAAAAAAACACCAGATTACGTTTATATAACACTTTGGCTAGACCAGTGTTGACCTATGGTAGTGAAGCATGGACACTAAAAAACACAATGAAAGCAGAATTACGGCTTCTTAAATGAGATTCATGCGCAGAACAGCGGGTTACACCAGATGGGATCGAAAAAGGAACACCAATATCTTAAAAGAATTGAAGACTACGCCAATTTTGGAATATATTAAACAGTACCAACTAAATTGGAAATATCATCTTGAAAGAATGAGTTCAAATCGGTTCCCCAAAGCTGTTTATAATTATATACCAAGAGGACGAAGATCTCTGGGCCGTCCTATGAAACGCTGGAGGGAAGATTTTCTATAGGATCGTAACAGGCCTTGGCCTAATACTTGGAAGGAAGAAGAAAAAGAAGATATATATATATATATATTAGGGGGCACGCCGTAGCGTAGTGGTTAAGGCACTGAGCTACAAGCCGGAGGGTCGAGGGTTCAAGTCCCGTTGGGGTCAGGATTTTTAAACTGACCCAAACCCTCTGGCGGCACCATGGCCCTGGTGTCGACTCAGCCTCTAACTAAAATGAGTACCAGACGCTTGTTCTGGGGGTAAAGGCGGCCGTCACGCAGGGCTGACAACCCGGCTGACATAAAGTGCCGATTGTCTAGAAAAAGTGGGAGCCTTAACCTCCCACTACCCAAAGGGCCTCCTGAGGCCTGTTGTGGGATCACTTTACTTTACTTAATATATATATATATATATATATATATATATATATATATATATATTAATAGATCATCTCAATTAGACACCGAAAAAATAATAATAGCGAAAAAGAAAATTATTGGTATATTAAATTATCTTTATGGAGTAGGAATATAATCAAGATGACTAAATTATTAACACATATCACAAAATTGTGAAGAGTATTTTATTATATGGTACGGAAACATGGACGTTGAGGCAAAAACACATAAATAAATTATTAGTCACAGAAATGGACTTTTTAAGAAGATCGACAAGAATATCGAAATTAGACAAAATAAAAAATAATATAATTACAGAAATTATGCATGTAGAAAATTATATTGTACAAGAGATTGAAGAAATCCAACTAAGATGGTATGAACATATAATGAGAAGAAGGGACACAGAAATAAACCAAGAGGTACTGAAATAGGTACCTCCTGGAGAAGGGAAACATAGTAGACCAAAACCAACGTGGATAAAGGGAATTCAAGACAACATGAAAAAGAGAAATATGACAGAACAGACACGCAAGACCGGGGAGTGTGGAAGAAAAGAATTATATATTTTGGTTGAGGATACCTGTGTATACAACAGAAACAATGCTGAAAACAAAATAAAAATATATATTAATAGTATTTAGATGATACTAGCGTTTAGTATGATTTTAAGGATATCTGCTTTTCAACTTTTCAAGAAAATTATATTTTTATTTTCACTTATTATAATATTTACTCTACACTGCTGTGGTCTCAAGGTAACGTCGCTTCCGCATATGCAGCGGGTTGGTCTTCGATCTCCGGCCAGGACAAGTTTTTCTTTGTGATTTTTTCGGGGTTTTCCTTCACTTTAAGGCAAAGTCAGGAAACATTAAGACCCAAACAGTCCCCGAAAATCATCTGGCTATTATCATCATCGTATTCGCCAAGTTTAGAATCGTCGTGTGATTGATTCTTTATCTTAAATATTGTGTTGTCTCGGAAAAGGCCCTAGTTTGAATTAATTACTCATTCGGGGACCCCCTCCATCTCTTTGTATGGTTAAAAATGTGCGTGTGATTTAAAATTTAAAAGTTCTTCTCCCGATAGGTCGAGCCACTGAAGACCCATGTGGCATGGCGCATGTAAAAGTATATAAGAATAACGATTGAGAAGAAGAACGTTATAATATTTATTCATTTACATATACAAACGGGCATAAAATAACTTATACTTAAAACGTAGTTCCCTGTATGAGTAAGTAGACTCTAGTGTTTGAGGAATTGATTAAAAATACTTCATTATTTTGAAAAAAAAACTGCAAGCGCGACAGACCCAGAAGGCCCTTAGCCTATAATCCGGCTGCTGGCCTCACGTCCACATGTGTTAATCACAGAGGTAGACGATCATAAGCCAGTGTCAGGAGTGACATGTGGTCAGCATGTCGGGTCCCCAGTCGTTATAGCTGGTCTTCTCAACCAGGACTATTTAGTGTAGCTACCCAAATGCCTCACGATGCTGGGTGGGCACCGGTCCTATACTGGCCGAAATTCCATGAGAAAATGTCATCCTCCATGGGGACTCGAACCAGCGCAAATCCGTAGCTCTACGCCAAGGCTTCTTGCCTTAACCACTCCGCTACGGCGCGGGACTATTATTTTGAAACTTAAGCTAATTCCAATTCTATACAATATGAGAGAAAATATTAAATTGTGCTCCCTAAATAAGTTTAATTGTAATTCATCTGAATTTTTTAAATCTATAACTTTGTGTATTATTAAGTGTATCCAGGTTAGGGCCTACATTATTATAATTATTTTCAATTTATATAGCATACAAATTGATACATTTTCCGAACTGTTAAGTCATAGGTTATTAAAAGATTGAGAAAGCAAACCAGGCCTTCTTTAAACACATATCGACTAATTTAATTTCCATGTCGATTAAAAAGTTCTGTTTTAATTATACCTTACAGACAAAAAAATCAATCTGTAAGAGGGAAATTATTTTCATTTTTGAGATGATGTTTTTGTGGAAAGACAAAAGAAAAAATTGACATTATTAAATGCATTTGTCTGAAGTATTAGGATAGATAGCACTGAGCAACAAAAAATTAACTTTTTTTTTTTTGTCTCAGAGAGAAAAATATGTGATTCTGATAGTATTTTTTCTCCTGAATTCAAATATGATATCGGTATTTCTCCATCACGCAATATTTCCGAGAGACAGGCATTTATAATTTCAAACACTTTAATAACCATATTCGAACATTCGGACACACATAGAAAGTAAGAAAATGACGATTTTCTGCTATATTTCGCCTGTGGAGCATCCCTCTTGATGGTCCAACAATAATCGGCCAGCATATTAGGATTCCATTTGATTTTATATCTCTTTTTCATCGATGAAACTATTTGAGTTAGCTCATTTGATTTTATTTTAGAATAGACAAATGGACGAAAGAACGTTTATTAAAAAAATATATTTATTTAAATCCATTAATTGAAATTGGAAAAAACTGTGGGTGATGGAGAAATTTCGAATACATATTTGAAAACACGATAAAAACTGCATTAAGTATAACTATTGGTACCCATGAGACAAAACTCATGTTGATCAGTGTAGGCCTAGTGTAAATATTTACGAGAATCCTTATTACATTTGAAACCCTTTAATGTGAGGTTTTCTCTCTCTCATTGTTCTATATTTAGTAGAATTCTGAATTATTCTATATAATGGAATGGATAGCTACATATTTAACTCATCAACGACATGTTTCTCTGTAATAAATCACTGAAGACCGTGGATTCCTAATATCAAAGCGCTCAGCCAAAATCTCTGACTAACCTGATACATTTTGTCGGTAGAATTCTGTTTCACTCTGTATAATGTTGTAGGTCTCTGTTTGTTCGTTCATTCTGTTTTGTATCAATTCATTTCTGCAAACGTAGTGTCAATTTGAATAATAAAACATGTATCTAATTTTTGTATGTTTTCTTGTTGTAGGTTAGATTAAAAAATGAATATCAAGTTACTTCAAGATTTATTCGAAGAATAGATATTTCTGCAATATCATTGCTAAGATCTTTGTCAATCTATAATTTATGGACGTAATATTGAAATAAATATACTCCCGCAAGTTTCCCGCATGCTGTAATTAATACAACTAAAGACAACTTATTTTTACACGCTTTATATTAGCTTGACCTATATCTCTCTATATAACGGAATCATTCAATACGATTTTAACTTAAAAACATTGGATCGACTTGAAACTTTGTATACTTGTAAAGGACCAATGACAATAAATAATTTCATAAATTTGTTCTAAGATCCTGGCCAGGATCATCAGGACATCAAAAAAATAAAGACCGGTATAATATGTTGCGGACTTACCGACTTTTTAGTCACATCGTTGTAAGAAATTAATATTATATCCTCTGGTAATTCAGTTGGTGGAGCGGTGGACTGTAGTGGTATATAATTTCAGTAATGCACAGGTTGCTAGTTCAAATCCGGCCCCAAGGATTTTTTTTTTGAAGAGTATTGCTTTTAGCTCATACTACAATAGTATAGAATTGAAAGATATTTACATTTTTATCTTATTCTGTAAAATATTAATGACAATTTTGTAAACTTATCGCATTGTAATTTATCCTAAAGATATGAGGATACGATTAACTGTAACTATTTATCTATATTAAAGTATTCAAAAATATTATAATAATATTAGATAATAATTAAAAATATATAATTATATTCGTGCCTAGGCACTAAAAATATCGTAAGCAATTACATTTTCATGGGATTCCGGTTTATGACAGTCAATTAAACTAAAAATTAAAAAAAAAAGAAATAATAGTTTAAAAAACTTAAACAACATCTTTATTATAAAACCGAACTAAAAAATGAAGAATAATTTTTATTTCCAACACGCTTGGGATAAATCATCTGCAACACATATAGAATAAAACTAGAGTTATCTACAAAAATATAATTTTTAGGGTTTTTACCTTTTCTTGTTACAAACTTTACTTTTGCCAATATCTGTTTATTATCAAATATATTAATATTGATATAGAGCACCCCACGCTCTTGATGGCAAATTATTTCTTTTTGTAGATAACTCTAGTTTTATTCTAAATGTGTTAGAGATGATTTTTTTCTTGACCACTTTAATTTCATCCCAAGCGTGTTGTAAATTAAAATTAATTTTCATTTTTTAGTTCGGTTTTCTAATAAAGCGTGTTGTTTTAGTTTTTAAAACTATTATTTATGCTCTCTCTCTCTCTCTCTCTCTCTCTCTCCTCTCTCTCTCTCTCTCTCTCTCTCTCTCTCTCTCTCTCTCTAGTTGTATAAGCTGCGATTCATGATCATAAATAAAATTAAGACATCTTAACTTATTTATATACATATATCTCTGATACAATCCATATTTACACGAATAACTGCTATGAATACATCATGGAATGCTTACTCACTTTATTTGAACAGATATGATCTATTGGATAGCACAATAAATTAAGGATAGACGAACATTCCACCTGAATCAGAACAGACCTACATGCCTAATCCCAATTGATAATGAGTTTTATCTATTTACCACTTAAAGTACAAAATAAAACCGGAGTGATATATACAATTTTTTTATTTTACATAAGTAACTAACTAATTCACTGGCATTATCGAATCCTTAGGTCATGGCTCTGCGGCTCTCCATGCATCATTTTCAGATCTAATGTTTTCCAATCATTCCCCGTATAATCTACTTCCCTAAAAATCATGGTTAATGTTAATTTCTCACCTCATTGTTGGTCTACCAACTGAGCGTTTTCCCTCTGATTTTTCTACAAGAGGCCATGCACCTCTTTCATTCCCCATTCATGCCACATGTCCTGCCCATCGCAGTCTACGAGACTTAACTGTTCTTACTATATCTGATTTCCTATAAAGACCATGTAGTTCACTGTTATGTAATCTTCTCCATTGTTCATCTCTCTTTGGTCCTAAAATGTACATAACTAACTAACTAACTGGCACTATCGAACCTGTAGGTTCATGATCGCGCGGACAGAAGCTCTCCATAAATCCATATCCTGTGTCAATGTTTTTCAATCATCCCCTGTATAATCTACCCTTCCTCAAATCATAGTTAATGTTATTCTCCACCTTATTCTTGGTCTAACAACTGGGCATTTTCCCTCTGGTTTCCTTACAAGAAGCTTCCATTCTCGTCTTTCATTCCCCATTCGTGCCACATGTCCTGCCCATCGCAGTCTACGTGTCTTAACTGTTCTTATTATATCTGGCTTCCTATAAAGACCATGTAATTAATTGTTGTGCAGTCTTCTCCATTCACCTTTCTGTTCATCTCTCTTTGGTCCAAAATTTTTCCTAAGAACTTTATTCTCAAATACTCGTGATTCCCGTTTCTCCCTTAATGTAAAAGTCCATGTTTCGCATCCATATAATATAACTGGTAGAATAATAGTTTTATATATTTTCAGTTAACGTTTTTTGAAAGGAGTTGGGAAATCCTAAAATTTACATACATAAAGTATTTAAAAAATCTTTGTAACAAATTAAATAGTTGTGAAGTGGTTCTTCACTGGACAGTGTTCAATTATATTTACTTAATTTAAATTATCTCGAATTCTGTTTTCCGTTAAATTTAGTCTTTAGACTCGGGTCTACATTTAAAAAAGTTCAACCATCATTCAGATTTATTGCCTATATATTTTTTCCCTAAAGTCTTTTTGTGATTTTGGCAACTGTCAGGGATGTTAGGATTTGTGTGATTTTGGTTTTCCAGTAAATTGTTTGATGTGGTTCTGTGGCTGTAAAAGGAACACCTGGTGTTCGGCTTCTCTTCGCTTTAAAAAAAAAGGAACGAGTTGACGGTATTTGTTCGGTCTCTTCAGAAAAGGCTTCTCAATGATCTCTAATATATCAAGTAGCTAGTGCATCAGGGACACTTTATAGACATTCTGTTCAATATACTCTGCTAGTTTGACGCAAACGTACAAATGGACATGATCTATTGCAGATTTCTCTCAAGTTATGGCTCCCATGTGTCCCATATAAATATATCGTAACAATGCAGGGCTTTTTCACCAAACCTTTTTCTGTGTTATAAACCTACATAATATTTTAATTTTCGATCTTTTTTGTATTAAGACAATAAACTGCATACCCAATTAATATCTGTAAGCACTTTTCAAAATGTTTTACTATCATCAAGGTTTAACAACGCATTTTTCTTCTATGACGCAAATTGTTGCATTGGATGATGAGATCATACACCTGGGAATTTTGCCAAGACTTTTTTTTTGAGTAGAACATTTATAATGCAGTTGTCAAAAATACTATAATATATATCTCATAGACATGGAATTAAAAAAAACAAAATTGACTTAATATTATAGAAACGGACTTCTGGCGACGACCAGCAAGGTTTTCAAGGAGAACGAAAATTAGAAATAATGTTATTAGAGAAATAACGAAAGTACAAGGGTCCGTAGTGTAAATTATGAAAACCATCCAATTCAGATGGTTTTAACATAATGAAAGATGGCGGAAGACAAATTACCGAAGAATATTTATGAATGGAATCCGACAGTAAGAAGAAAGAGAGAAGACCAAAACTTTCATGGGTACAAGGAGTAGTAAGAACAAGAATGGAAGATGCTTGGAATGGATACTGGCTATAAAATCTTGAAATTAGCACAGGAAAATTACAAAGTCAAAACAATACCTGAAAATAAATATTATTTTCATGTGCAGAGGTAAATAATTTAAGACATTAATTCATTATATAAGTATCAGAATTTAATTATTTAGGTGTATTAATAACAAACACTAAAAATTTAATAAAATAAGTAAAGAAACAAGCTGATAAAGCAGCTCAAATATCAGGATTTATGAAAGATTTAATTTGGCGCAACAAACATATGTCAATAGAAAGCAAAACCTGCATATACAAAACGATAGTTCGACCAGTTATTGTATATGGAGCAGAAACTAGGGCTGATACAACAAAAACTAAACAAATAATAAGCACATGTGAAATGAAAATCTTAAGAACTATTCAGGGGAAAATATTATTTGATAAAATACACAACACAGAAATTAGAGACAAATGTCACATTCAAGACATAACCACATTTATTATAGAAAGACGAAAATATTGGAAGGGTCATATAGAAAGAATGGAAGAAAACCGGCTTTCAAAACGAGGCAAAGAAGATAGACCAATGGACGGGAGAAGAACAAGAGAGAGACCAGCCAAATGAAAATCCTACAAATTACATAGGCTATAGGCTATGTGATAACGACCAATTTTCTATTCAAGTGCAGCTGCATCCTGGAATTTTCCTAGCCCAAAAATGAAATCAACCGTAGCTGGGATCCAAGAAGTGAACTTTGATCCATAGGAGAACACCATGTCCCTAGATAACCACTGAAAATATTATATACTGATTTTGAATGTTTACACATCTTTCTATGCCTAAAGTTTTATTTTTCTTCTCTATTTGTCCCTATCCATCCACTCCATGTCCTCCAGTCCTCTTATTCTCATTCTAGTTTTTATTTTTTGCATCCACGATTTTCGAGATATTCTTTTCATTTTCTTCCACGTGGACACCATTCCCATGTTCTTCTGGGTAACCTATCTTCTTGCATTCGTCGTACATGCCCATACCAATTTAATTGCTTATATCAAAAAGGAAAGCTGAGTCAAGGAAAGAGTGGAGAATGCTGAGTTTGCAGTGAAAGACCTGCTCTTGAGCAGAACACAATGAATGAATGAATGAATATCTTATATGTCCATCGCTATGGTCTCGAGGTAGCGTGCTGCCTTGTTACGCAGCGGGCCCGGGTTCGATCCCCGGTCGGGGCAGTTTTTCTGGGTTAGGTTTTATCGGGGATTTCCTCACCTGTAAGACAAATGTCAGGAAACCTTTAAGACCCAAACGGTCCCCGAAATCATATGACCATCATCATCATCATCCTTCACCGGTGTGGAAAGCAACGGGAAGCTACCACACCTATAATTCCCTAGTAAAGCCGCAAGCATAGCATGAACATGCTATGATTGCAGTGAAGGACCTGCATTCGGGCAGAATTACTATGGATGGATAGCTTATATAATAATATACTATTGAATATTTCTTTCTTTTTATTATGAGAATTTTTTTTTATCATTGAGGGTTTTCTCCAACCAATCTTAATAATTAAAATGAGTTTTTGAAAAAATACATAAATGACTACGGGCATATGGATTATCATTTTGTAATACACACTCATAGACTCCCTTTAATTAAATTTCTCCATCGTGCTCTGCCCTCTGTGTCTTGATCCTTTACACCAAATTTCCTCCTCATTGGATGTTATTCTTCCAAGTGGTTCTTGGTCTTCCTTTTCTGTCCTTTTTTTTTCAATTTTCCATATGTGGACGGCCTTTGGTAGCCTATTAAGATCTTCGCCTACAGGAAGGAATACATATTTTTAACGTTTGTTAAATTAACTAAATAAGGACAGCTAGAAACTTCAAAGGAGAGAGGTTAATTTTGATGCTAGCTTGCATTCCAATCTTGAGCAGTAATAGATACACCTCAAATCGAAATAGCTAACATAAACATATTTATGAAAAAATATTAAATATGATAAAAGATTTAAATAAGAAACCAAATGACCAGAAATTAGAGGATAGTGGAACAGCATGAACCATACTCAGAGATATAATATTTTAGACTTTTTTTATTTGCATTACATGACGTAAGTGAATTATTAGATTGATTGATTGATTGATTGATTGATCCCAGTTCCACTCGCTTGCATCATGGGTGTTTCTTCTAGTGCGAAGTGTCTTAACCAGACTAATTTATTTACGCTTATTTCCCTATAGACATCAGTGAGTGACATATGGTTAATACATCGCCTCGAGGAGACATTTAGTAGGAAATGAAGGTATTATTATTTACATGGAGGGATGCCGATTAAATTTTGCTCAGAAAACTTTTTATTCAAGCTTTAGTTTATTTTACGAACATGAAATTCTTAAAAAACGGGACTCACGGCTTAGTCCTTCCCGGAGGACTTGTTCCTTGAATTTTTCCATCCTAATAATCCATCGACCCAGGCCGAGTTTGAATCCACGACACTTGGGACTAGAGGCAAGGAATATAACCGGCAGACCACCGCGAACGACATTAGTTTGATTACTTTACTATTTTTTTTACAGAGTATCCTTCTTACAGAAGCAGTTGAAGGTAGAAAATCAGTAGACTGAAAAGTAAAATGACCGATTTATAAGGAACCTAAGTAAATTATATCGATAGATATAGAGGGTGTTTCCATGATGATACAAACTTTCAGGGAAGATTAAGGAAGACATCCATCCATAGTAATTCTGCCCGAAGGCAGGTCCTTCACTGCAATCATAGCATGTTCATGCTATGCTTTGCAGCTTTACTAGGGGAATTGTAGGTGTGGTAGCTTCCCGTTGCTTTCCACACCGGTGAAGGATGATGATGATAATGCTAAGGATGATGATGCTAGCCATATGATTTCGGGGACCGTTTGGGCCTTAAAGTTTTCCTGACATTTGTCTTACAGGTGAGGAAAAACCCCGATAAAAACCTCACCTAGAAAAACTTCTCCGACCGGGGATCGAACCCGGGCCCGCTGCGTGACAAGGCAGCACGCTACCTCGAGACCACAGCGATGGACGTATTAAGGAAGACATATGCATGAATTTGATATAAGGAACCGTGGTTCGGAAACTCTCCTTCTCAGGGTTTATTATCCATAGGCCTACTTGTTTTCGTAAGTTGTCGGAAATCAGTAATGAGGATGGATCACCGGACCGACATCTTGAAGTATAATCTAATTAGGGTTCGGAAGTTGAGGATCTATAAATGGCCAATAAAAGACCTTTAAAAGATCTAAAGATATTCTAGAAAGATCTGAAAACATAAGAAAGGACGTAAAAAGGTAATTCAAATTAAATAGTAATTTTAGTTTGAAATGAATCCTTAATGAAAATAATAAAAAGTCTAAAAATTACAAAATTTTAGTGAAATGTCACATACATTGCGAAAAAAAAACTGAAAATGATTCTTATTTCATACTCAATTTTTTTTAAATTCAACATAGGCTACCTTGAAGAATGAATGATCTGTCCATTAAAAAAAAAGTCTTGGATAATCTAGAATGAACGATTTTTCCACCTAGAATGAATTCAGTGAAACTGCAATGGATATCGGGCGATCAGTAGGCTGGTTAAAAATAATGGGATATTTTGAGAGGGTTCAAAAGTTTCTCGCGGAACAAAAGTGTTTGCAACGTAAATAGTCTTTGGAAAGTAAAACTAGATAGTGTTTTAAAAGAAGTTGGAATAGACACTAGACTCTGTGGGTTCTTGAATTATACAAATAGTATAAATGAAGTCAAAAGAAGGTAAAGTTGCAAAAAAAGAGACATTAAGACTTGAAAAAAAGGCTAAAAATCACCAATAGGCCTAAGCCAAAAAAAGTTGAAAAAGGACAAAAAGACAAATAAAATCCACTATTTTCTGGCCTACAATGACTCAAAAATAATATATATATGATATGAAAAGAAAAATGTATCCTTGAGTCGGGATTTGGACCCGAGACTCTAAACTCTGTACGTTTATCGCTCTAACGACCTGAGCTACCGAAAGTATGCCAACACAAACATACATTTTTCTTATATATATATATATATATATATATATATATATATATAATATTCTCAGTTCACACAGGAGTTAGCGGAAAATCGTTCCGACTGACATATTGTGGCCAACATAACAGTTAAGCAAATTTTAAAGAGAATATTTACTTTATAGCCAGTAACGCTTGTATATTTAGATGTTATAACTATATTTTTGACATTTGGCAATGAAGGAAAATATGATATGAAAAGAAAAACGAATGCTTGAGTCGGGATTTGAACCCGAGTCTCTAAACTCTGTACGTTTAGCGCTCTAATGACGTGAGCTACCGAAAGCATGCCAACACAAACATACATTTTTCTTATATATGTAGTATTCTCAGTTCACACAAGAGGTAGCGGAAAATCTTCCCGACTGACATCTTGTGGCCAACATAACAGTTAAGCAATATATATATATATATATATAGGCCCTATATATATACATACATACATACATACATACATACATACATACATACATACATACATACATACATACATACATACATACATACATACATACATACATACATACATACATACATACATACATACATACATACATACATACATACATACATACATACATACATACATACATACATACATACATACATACATACATACATACATACATACATACATACATACATACATACATACATACATACATACATACATACATACATACATACATACATACATACATACATACATACATACATACATACATACATACATACATACATACATACATACATACATACATACATACATACATACATACATACATACATACATACATACATACATACATACATACATACATACATACATACATACATACATACATACATACATACATACATACATACATACATACATACATACATACATACATACATACATACATACATACATACTACATACATACATACATACATACATACATACATACATACATACATACATACATACATACATACATACATACATACATACATACATACATACATACATACATACATACATACATACATACATACATACATACATACATACATACATACATACATACATACATACATACATACATACATACATACATACATACATACATACATACATACATACATACATACATACATACATACATACATACATACATACATACATACATACATACATACATACATACATACATACATACATACATACATACATACATACATACATACATACATACATATATATTTTTAAGTTGGGCCTCGTCTTAAGTCATAAAGTGAAAAAATGGTTTTTCCTCAACTTCTGAGGTCTAATCATAAAGCGGTTCGGAATGAACACGCCACGAAGGCAATGCAGATATCGTTGTAAACTTAAGTATTTCAAGGAAGATGGCGTGATGTGTATCTGATGTGCTCCGTCCGGTACCGAAGTACGAGTTACGTAGTACAGTGCAGTCTGTGTTTACATGTTGAAGTGCATCAATCAACCTGAGTGAAATGGCGTATACTATAGGCGACACAAGTAGATAGAGCGGAGATTCTACAAGCACCAATTCTCGCTGCCTGTGACATTGTCAGAGCGACTTTAGGGTTATTCGCCCAAGTACGACAGAATTTGGTACGACTTTGACATGCCTACATTGTAGCTGAAGGACGCCATTTTTAATATCTGTTGGATCACGGCTTTTGTAAGTACTACAGCGAAATAAAACATTTATTCGTAAGGTATCATAATTTTACGTTCATATGTATCCCAATAAATGTACGCCTATAACCTGCGAAGATGATGTCCACGAACAAGGATTCCGGGTACGGCGCAAAAAGTGGACATCCGAATTTCGAGATAATTTTAGTTTTAAAATGAAGCTTAGGAACGTCGAAGATGAAAACATGAAAACAAAATTTCGGACCATCCAGAAACAAAGCTGTAAAATAACAATTTATAAAGCATTATTCCCTATATTACCTATAAGTGAGTGGCTGCCATTGTGGTCGTGACATCAGATTCGATGTTCAAACGTAATAGTCCAGCGTGAAAACATGTTTTCTTCAATAGAGATGCGAAAATAGAATAACTATTTTATTGTAATAAAAGTGCACTGCTGTATTTCCAAAATTACATAGCAAAGAGTTTGAAATTTAATAAAAATCACATCCTCACATAGTTTCTTAAGAAAAAATGGTTTAACTTAATCGATTGTTGATAATCGATACGTCATCGTACATATTTCTCGAAAATGAACAACGGCAAATTAGCCCGTACAAAATACGCTATTCAATAAACAGATGCCACTTATTTATAACATGGTCTTCGAAATTTGTAATATAATTTATTAGAATACATGTATAATAACCTAAAAGCTAACCTAACTTATTTACTCTAACCTGTGAAAATAATAAGTAGAATGGCATTTAGACAATATTAAATTACAGGTCCATCCATAGTAATTCTGCCCGAGGGCAGGTCCTTCACTGCAATCATAGCATTTTTCATGCTATGCTTGCAGCTTTACTAGGGAATATTACGTGTGGTAGCTTCCCGTTGCTTTCCACACCTGTGAAGGATGATGATAATGATGATGGCCATATGATTTCGGACCTTAAAGTTTTCCTGATTGCCTTACAGGTGAGGAAAAACCCCAATAAAAACATCGGCTCAACTGCACTTCTACTAGCGCTTAATTTTTTAGTTATATTGTTGTAAACTATAGCTCTTCTTTGGTATTTACTAACATTATTTAATATTTTAAACTTTTTAAAACAATTTTTATAACATTATTAGATAATTTTGGAGTATTTATTTAAATGTGCAAATCACAATATTATGACACTGTTAGACAATATTATGATGCTAACTGATATTTTCTCCACAGAGTATATTACTTAGTCTATGATTTTTCTGTCGCAGTTTTGGGTTATCGCTGGTTGGATCAGCGTTATGGAGTGATAAGTAAGTGTACACCCATTTTTAATAAACATTTGGTAATTTTAATATTGTTAATATGTTTTTTAACATAGATTTGGGGATTTATTGCAAATATTGGTCATTTAAATTTGATAGTGCCGGATATTAATCGAGGATGACAATCGATATGTGGTTCGATTGTGGGTTATTGCTGGCTCTATAAACTCTGGCGCATGCGTACTGATGTTCTATAGGACTTTGAAAATATTTTACTCTAGTTAAAGTGCAGTTTTTCCAAAACATCACCCAAAAAAAATGCCCCGACCGGGGATCGAACCCTCGAGACCACTGCGGTGGACAAATTACAAGTATGTAAATAAATTATACTATATGTGTAAGGAACTAAAAGCTAACCTAACCTAATTATATATAAGAAACTATTACTCTAAGCTAGTTTATTTAATGATGTTCCGCAGATTTTCTTGTGTTTTCATCTTTGGTGATCCTAAGCTTCATTTTAATACCAAATTTATATCGCAAGGGGGAGGTCTCGTACAGTAAACTAGTGAAATGTGTATTTTGTAGTGCTTTTAAAATGTTATTTTACTGCTTTGTTTCTTTGTTTTTACATTTAGTGGTCCTAAGCTTCATTTTAAAACCAAAATTATCTCGAAATTCGGATGTCCTCTTTTTGCGCAGTAACCAGGATTCCTTATATCAAATTAATGCATTTGTCCCCAATATTCCCTGAAATTTTGTATCATCATCATCATCATCATCATCATCACGGAAACACTCTGTATTGCAAATAAAATAACGCTGTAAATTGTATTCGATTAATTTATTTAAAATCTAATTAAATCTGCTAAAAGAATTGGTTAACAGTATTTTCAAACATGGTGTTTAAGTTTGACAAATATGCACTGTGATTATAAAGATATTCCGATTGAGGGTCTTTCCACTTTTCAGCGGTTGCCCTTTTACCAGCCGGCTGCTGGCCCTTCACATCCACATGTGTCAATCACAGAGGTAGATGATCAACAGGCAGTGTAGGGGTGACATGTGGTTAGCATGTCGAGTCCCCCAGCCGTTATAGCTGGTTCCTAAAACCACAAAATTCGAAAATGCTATTAATCAATTAATTATTAACACTCACATTCGCCAGAGTATCTTATTAATAGAGCCTATTTGAAATTATTATAATACAAATTACGCTGCTACTTCAATTCAATATTTATTTACTTATTTATTCTATTTATCACACCTCAATTTTACTTTGGTTCCTTCTACAACAACCATTACATTTTTCTATTTATTTTTCCTTGTCAGTCACTCAGTAAGCAGTTGAAAGTTTGTGGTGCAATTATTGTACAAGTTTTATATTCCACTTCAGTAAAACGCATACATACTACACTTCTTTTCCATCGTAGTTTAACCTCTCACGTTATAGGTGCTTTTATAGTGACCCACACAACATGTCCTTTAGACCAAACGTGGAAGGTATTTAAACATTGTGTAGCGTGGATTCTAGCACTGTATTTAATTACGCACTTAAACGCCACCTAAAATAATAAATTATTACGGAATGATATATTACAAGTATTTACTCTCCGAATTTAACTATCTTCAACTCGTTTTACTCGTAAATATGGAAAAAAAAGTGGGACTATTTCCTGTCATGACCACTCTGGTTATAGGTAATTTTTTTATTACATATTTATACACATTTAAAATGTAACGATTCTAAAAGCTAACTAACTAACTCACTCACTTAACCTAATTTAATTACTCTAACATAGGCTGGATTCCATGAAACGCCTTTTTTGTTTTATGTTAAATTCGGACATAAATAAGTTATTAACGACGGATATGCTGTGTTATCGACAGAGCAGTGGGTTTATCGCTGGTTATATAGTTACTTGTGCGCTTTTTCGCTCATATTATACAGTTATCGCAGGGTGGTTATCGCTGGTTCATAGAAAAACTGTTATTTCAAACTGTGAATTTTGAAAGTGTTGAGAATAATTGTTGTAACCAGAGTGGTCATGACAGGAAATAATCTCACTTTTTTTCCATATTTGCGAGTAAAATGAGTTAAACATAATTAAATACCTGAGTAAATATTTTAATAGAGTCATTTTATAATTATTTATTGCATTTAAGTGGTGTTCAAGTGCGTAATTAAATATGATGCTAGAATCCACGGCGCCAAACATTGGATTACACACATACTTTTTGACCACGCAAGGATATGGAGCACATCCCTGAATGAGTGATTTGATCAATCCACGGTCTCCTCCGAGACAAATAAAGGAAAAAACTGCACTTAAACTAGCGTGAAATATTTTCAAAGTCCTATAGAACAACAGTGCACAAGCGCCAGAGTTTGTAGAGCCAGCGATAACCCACAATCGAACCACATATCGATTATCATCCTCGATTACTGTCCGTCGCTATGAAATTTAAATGACCAATCTTTGCAATAAATCCCAAAATGTATGTTAAAAAATATATTAATAATATTAAAATTACCAAACGTTTATTAAAAATGAGTGTACACTTACTTACCGCTCCCTAACACTGATCCAACCAGCGATAACCCAAAACAGCTATAGAAAAATCATAGACTTATGTAATATACTCTGTGGAGAAAATAGCAGTTAGCATCACAATATTGTCTAACAGTGTCATAATATTGTAATTTGCATATTTAAATAAATACTTTGAAATTGTCTAATAATGTTATAAAAATTGTTTGAAAAGGTTAGTAAATACATAATCCAAAATTGGAAAAGTATTGTTAATATAGGTATAAGAATGGACCGTTTTAAAATATTAAACGTTTTAATGTATGCTGATGATGTGTTCATTATTCAAGAAATTGAAAATAATTTGCGGTACACTGCGCTACAAGCCGGAAGGTCGAGGATTCAAGTCCCGGTGGGGTCAGAATTTTTAAACAGACCCAAACTTTCTGGCGGCACTATGGCCCTGGGGTCGACTCAGCCTCTAACGGAAATGAGTACCAGACGCTTGTTCTGGGGGTAAAGACTGCCGTCACGCAGGGCTGACAACCCGGCTGACATCAAGTGCCGATTGTCCAGAAAAAGTGGGAGCCTTAACCTCCTACTACCCCAAGGACCTCCCGAGGCCTGTAGTGGACTACGTTACTCTTTAAATCAATTAAATCAGTTGTGCCAAGAATATAATTATAAAAAATCAAAAGAAAAAGCTAAAAGAATGGCATTTTGGGGAAACGATTATATAAGATCAAAAATTGTAATTGACAATAAACCTCTGGAACAAGTAACAAATTTTAATTATTTGGGTCGTAATTTTACTATAAACACAAAAACTGAAAGAGCCATACATATGAAACTGTCGAAATTTCAAATGATATGCGGAACTATACATAAAACATTAAAGAATAAAACAAGAAGAGATACTAGATTGAAGTTTTATTAAACATTGACAGTTCCTGCATTACTTTATGGGAGCGAAACTTGGGTAATGACAAAAAATTGCAAAGTAGAATACAAAGCGCAGAAATGAACTTCGTTAGAAGAACAAAGGGCTGCACAAGATTGGATCGGATAAGGAATGAAGATATAAGAACAGAGTTAAATATGTATCCATTGAATGAGAAAATCAGAGAATATAGAGAGAAATGGTTTACACATGTGGAAAGAATGAATGTAACAAGATTACCAAAAGCAGCGTTCAACTACAAGCCAAGTGGTTCAAGGAATGTAGGAAGGCCAGTGAAAATATGGAGAAAACAACTGTGAGGCGGAACAGGCATTTTTTACCTAGCCCGTGAAGTGAAGAAGAAGAAAATATACAGAAGAGGAGCTATAGTTTACAACAATATAACTGAAAAATCAAGCACTAGTAGAATTGCAGTTGAGCCCAAATATTTAATAAGAAACATCATACATGCACAGATTCATAAAAATATTAGGAATATGATAAAGATGATTATGATGGCTAGATAATTTCTGATGACCAATCGGCCCTTCAAGTTTCCTGATACTTGTCTTACAGGCGAAGAAAAAATAACCCAACACCTAAGAAACTTCTCCCGATCGGGGAGACATTACCATGAGACTACAACGGTGGACACAGAATGCACAATAAATTAAAAAGTGGAAAATATCATTTTTGCAGCTTTATTGCTATGTGAATATATTTAATAAATCCATTTGCCCAGAAATTAATCTGATCGTAATTGATTAAAAAATTGTTTTTTTTTGTGCGATAGTGCGTTTTGTCGTACTTACAACAATGGCGACCATGATTGAAAGGTCAACTTCCTACATTTCGGGGTTCCCAACTCAAATAACTATACTGTAATAAATTAACTATACTGTAATATTACATATTACAAAACGCGTGTGGGAAGTAAAATAAATGCCCTCTATGTATACTGCATACAATATATAAGTTATACAAACATATCCAAAATGTAGTGTTAATATACATTATACGAAATAAATCACTGCATTTTAAATGAACTGAACTTTATTTCAAACAATATAAAACAATAAATACGTACTTGCAGCCATTTTATCTCTAATATTGTCTCACGGCCTCCTGTACTTTCAACTAATAAACATTTCCCACACTATTAACGTTAGTCAGTTTTTTATAATGCACGCAAATATTTCCAAGAAATATATTATTTTACTATTATTTATTATTTTGGAAGCACCAATGCGCAAATTGTATAATGCACGTTTCTGTAAAAACCACTTCCCAACCTCGCATCGTAATGTTATTGTATTCTTATTCATTTAATGGGAAACATTTTCCATGCACGCAGTCTGCAACCTTAGCTTACCGCCATCACCCATAATCAAAACGAGTGTCATAATAAATAACTATTTTCTATTGTTATTTCTTTTTTGATGGGTCAAACGTCAATGACTTATATTTGAATTAATGAAGAATAGGAAATAATGTATATTCCTAATCGATGCAAAAATGAATACGTGCTAAAGAAAGCTTAATTATAAAAAATAGATATATATATATTTTTCAAATGCCCCAGGTTTGTCTTTCGACATTCCTGGTTTCTCTCCAGGCATGGCGTACTTGTAACCCACTTCTGAGGTTGGGGCGCCTGGAAGGTGGGGTTACGTTGCCCCGATGATGTGATGGGTGATGATGATGATAATGGTGAGCCAGGAGAGTCCCTAATCCTAAGCTTAACCTAAGATGAATATGAATGGTGATGATTGCGATGGCCATATGATTTCGGGGACCATTTGGGCCTTAAAGTTTTCCTGACATTTGTCTTACAGGTGAGGAAAAACCCCGATAAAAACCTCACCCAGAAAAACTGTCCCGACCGGGGATCGAACCCGGGCCCGCTGCGTGACAAGGCAGCACGCTACCCCGAGACCACAGCGGTGGACTAATTATAAAATATCTACTTCTTTATTTAGTTTGTTTTATTAATTGCATGACACAGGTAATTGATAGGAACAGCAACAATTTAGTAATAGTTTGAAAATTATTTTACTATTTATTTAAACCCCTTGTCAATTTTAAATTCAATTTATTAAAAAATTGTATTAAAACTGATTAATTTTTAGTCGATATAATTATTGTATAACTTATTTATATCCGTTGATTTTTTTAAATTTAATCTAGAAAATTTTGTCCACTTCTTTGGTCTTGAGGTAGCGTCCTTACTTCATAAGAGCGGCCCGTGTTCGATCCCCGGTCAGAACTTTTCTTGGAATATTTTTAGGGGTTTTTCCTTCACTGCAATACAAATATTTTAAATATAAGATGGCCGGAAATAATATAAAACGAAGAACAGTGCATAAAAACCAACCAATTTCCAATATGTCACCAAATAAAACAAATAAATTGGAATTGGATAGGCCACACATTGAGAAAACCAGACGGAGCTATCGAGACGACTGCACTAGATTGGAATCCGCAAGGAGTAAGAAAGAGGGGACGACCTAGGAAAACTTGGAAGCGATCAGCAGAGGAGGAAGCAAAGGAAAGAGGGAAATGCTGGAAACAAGTGAAATGGCTGGCTGGAAGTAGAGTATGTGGAGAAACTTTACTGCTGCACCAGTTTACTTTTAGGGAATACAGGAAATAAATAATAAAATAATAATAGGGCCTACAAATATTAGGAAACTTTAAGGCTCAAACGGTTCCTAAACATAATTTAGTCACCATAATCATTATCATATTGGCAATGTTTAGTTTGAATGTGTGGGTGAATGCTGTGTTTCGTCTTAATGTTTTATCTTGGAGGAGGACCTGGATTGAGGTGATCACTCATTTAAGGAGCCCTTCCTTGTTTTTGTGTGATCAAAAACAGCGACTTTATCTCTTGTGTATATTCAATTTCACAGTTATTTTAACTTTCAATAACATATAAATCATATTTATCATCAATTAAAACGCGGGAAAAGAAATTAATAGCACATTTGAACGAACGAAGTACCGGTATTATGTTTATTTTTACTTCTCGTAAATAGTATATCATCCTTCATTTATCGAATTATTCAGTTATATAGTTATTAAAAAAACTTTAATTAATAAAGTGCCATAGCTGACAAAGTATACCACATAATTTGATTCAATATTTTTGGATTATAATAAACATTATTTTTATTCAAAGCCACCACATTATCATTTCGACATTCATGGCATGGAGTTATAGTAACCCACTTCTGAGGTTGTGGCGCCTGGAAGGCGGAGTTACTCTGCCCTGATGATACAGTAGGTGGTGATGATGGTAATGATGCGCCAGGAGATTCCTTAATCCTAAACTTAATGAATATTTTAATGATGATAATGATGGCCAAATGCTGTTTGGTGACCGTTTGGGCCTTAAAGTTTCCTGACATTTGTCTTACATGTAAACAATAAACATATACTACATAAATTAAATATTCTATTCCATTCAATACCTTAATTTATATTATCATTTTCTGGTACGTTTTACGTGCCACACGCCACCCGGTCTTATATTGGATGACCTATCGAGAGAGGAAATTTAAACAATGGATCATGCACATTTTTTTTTTTGACTACACAAGGACTTGGAAGGTCTCCCCAAATGAGTGTAAATTAAATATTATAAATTTTAAAAAATCAAAAATGTCTATTGTTAAACACTCGCGCTGTCAGCTGTCATCCAATCAGCGTTCATTGTCAAAGGAACTCTTAAAGAATCGATCGGTCAAACTTCATGATAATCGATCAACGATAAATACAATTCTATACCCTGTCCGCTCTTAAAGTGATCCTCGTCAAAACAAAAGAATGTGACCTGCTCGCTTTTCAATGGTTATGGACACCGACGTACGTTGTAGAAGCAACATTCTTCCGCGCCATAATTACTGTCACTTTTAACAGGAAGATGACAACACAGCAGCAGACGATACGATACTTTCAGCCATTTTGTTTCATGAGAATCGACTGAAGCATGACTCAAATGCATCATCCATATGTAATAAACTATTTTAAGTTGTAATTATTGATTACGTATATATTATAATATTTTGTATGTTTTGAATATTATTTTCATTCACTAAGAATAACAAGTATATTCATAGGACATATTTTTAATTTAATGAAGGGAACTACTTTTTCGCGTAGTCCTTCTTATTGCTTCTACAACGTACACCCTTAGACAAAAAAAAATGAGTCATCTCTTGAATCTATCAACCGATTGGGGAACTTCGTGAGCACTCGCAGAAGCCTTATTCACATTAACACGTTTCCAGTAATTGTACTGTGGTGTTCGCTAGTTAACGTAGTGCACGCTCAAGTTACATAAAATAGAGAGCTTGCCTTTGTATGTTTCCGTGGTCGAGAGGTTTAACACACAACATCTGCGTTCGTAACTTCACGGGTTCGGTTCCCGTTCTACTTTCTTTTTTTTTTTTTACTGAATGTTAGGATAGCATTTCGCCTGTAATATAGTTTCGTATTTAATTTTATATTTGAGTTTTATGGCTTTAATGCACACACAAAACACATAAATGAAAACCTTCTAATAATTAAATGAAGAAAGAAAATAATATCTTCTAAAATGAAACTTTAACAAAAACAAAATCAATATCGGGTGTATGAATCCTCAGCATCTATTGCTGCCCTCAATCTGCGGGACACTGTTGCAATCAAATTTCTACAGGCACGTGGACGATCGGCTAGAGATTCCAAGGCGTCTTGAATTTGTGCCCATAAGCCATCTTTCGTTTTTCGTGCATCGTGCGAAATTTGATTTGCCTTCTCCTTTAACAATGAAATCAAATTTCGCTAAACATGTTTCAGAAAGCGGCCACAGTTTCAACAATATCGATAATACAATGTAAATTATACACAGAGAAAACAACAGACACAAAATTAACATTTTACAAGAAATCGAAAGTATCAAGAAGGCCAAGAATACAAACACTCTCAACGAAAATATGCCTAATGAGCAAAACCCTCTATTAGACATACAGTTAATTCAATACTACTACAACAATTCCAGAAGATGAAGCATGCATCGAAACGTCTACAGTGAAATCAACGAAAATTTTAGATAGTTGAGGAAGACGGTAGTATACTTACTTATTTACTCACTGGCACTATCGAACCCGTAGGTTCATGGCCGCGCGGACATAAGCTCTCCATACATCCCTATCCTGAGATAATGCTTTCCAATCATTCCCTGTATAATCTACTTCCCTCAAATCATAGTTAATGTTGTTCTCCCACTTCATTCTTGGTCTACCACCTGGGCGTTTTCCCTCTGGCTTTCCTACAAGAAGTTTACATGCACGTCTTTCATTCCCCATATGTGAAACATGTCCTGCCCATCGCAGTCTACGAGACTTAACTGTTCTTATTATATCGGCTTCCTATAAAGACCATGTAGTTCATTGTTATGTAGTCTTCTCCATTCACCTGTCTGTTCATCTCTCTTTGGTCCAAAAATTTTCCTAAGAACTTTATTCTCAAATACTCGTAATCTCCTTTCCTCCCTTAAAGTAAGAGTCCATGTTTCGCACCCATATAATATAACTGGTAGAATAATAGTTTTATATAATTTTCAGTTTAACGTTTTTTGAAAGGAGTTGGGACATCAAAAGTCTCTGCAATGCATAATAGCATGCATTTCCAGAATTGAGCCTATGTATAATTTCTTTGTGCATCTCATTCCTATTTGTGATTATTGTTCCTAGGTATTTGAATTCAGCCACTTCCTCAAAATTTACCTCATTTGTCATTAGCTGCCCATTTCCATTATATACTGAATTTCTACTTGTGACCATATATTTAGTTTTACTGATATTTACTTCCAGTCCTAATTTCTTAGTGTTACTCAATAGTGTGTGCGTGTTGTCCTTTAGTATCTCCTCGCTATCGGCTAGTAGTACTACATCATCAGCATAAACTAACAGCTTATTAATACCAGTTGTAAGCCTTCCTCATTCTCTAAAGATTTAATGGCATGCTCTAGTACAAAATTAAATAGTAGAGGAGATAGTGCATCTCCTTGCTTCAACCCATTCTGGATTTCAAAAGTGTCTGAAAACTGTTTGCCTACACGCACCCTACTCTTTGAGCCATTTAGACACATTCGTATAAGTCTAACTAACTTTTTAGGAATTCCGAACTCCAGCAGGATACTATATAACTTCTCCCTCTTAATTGAATCATATGCTTTTTTGAAGTCTACATATAGTTGATGTACAGTACCATTATATTCCCATTTCTTTTCTAAAATCTGTCTTATACTAAAAATCTGATCTGTTGTAGACCTGTTTCTTCTAAATGCACATTGATGATCTCCTAGAATGTTATCAGTATAGGGTAAGTCTGCTTACTAATATATTTGTTAGAATTTTGTACGAAGTTGAAAGTAATGAGAAGCCCCTGTAGTTGTTGCAATCAGTTTTATCTCCTTTCTTATAAATTGGTACGATAATTGATTCCTTCCATTCATCTGGAAGAGCTTCCTTTTCCCAAATCATACTAAGCAACCAGCGTATCTTGTCCATCAATTTTTCTCCCCCTGATTTTATCAGTTCTGCTGGGATCTCATACAAGGTAAAAATAAATAATAGTTTAAACAAACTAAAACAACACGCTTTATTAGAAAACCGAACTAAAAAATGAAAAATAATTTTATTTTCCAAAACGCTTGGGATAAAATTAAAGTGGTGAACAAAAAAATAATCTCCAACACATCTAGAATAAAACTAGAGTTATCTACAAAAAAATAATAATTTTGATATCAAAAGCGTGGGGTGCTCTATGTCAATTAATACTTATATTTGATAATAAACATATATTGGTAAAAGTAAAGTCTCTCAGAAGAAAACGTAAAAACAATAAAAAGCACCCAACGCTTTTGATGGTAAAATTATTTATTTTGTAGATATCTCTAGTTTTATTCTAGATGTGTTAGAGATGATGTTTTTGTTGACCACTTTCATTTTTTTCCCCAAGCGTGTTGGAAATTAAAATTATTTTTTTGTTCGGTTTTCTAATAAAGCGTGTTGTTTTAGTTTTTAAACTATTAATTATTTTTTATTTTTTAGTTTGGTTATCTAGTAAAGCGTGTTGTTTCAGTTTGTAAACTATTATTTTTTTTTAATTTTTAGTTTAATTGATTGTCATAAACCGGAATCCCATGAAAATTTAATTGCTTAATACTTTTCTAAAAACAAGCCTCCGGCCTGGATTTGAACCAGTGACCTATTGATTGCTGAAATTATATACCACTACAGTCCACCGCTCTACTGAGTTCTTACAACGATTGACTAAAAATTTGACAAGTCCACAACCTATTACACAGGTTTTTATTTTTTTGATTTTCCGATGATTCTGGCCAGGATTTTAGAAAAAAAACTATGAAATTATTATATTGCCATGGGTCCTTTACAAGTATATAAAATTTCAAGTCGATCCAATATTTTTAAGTGGATGAAAATCGTGTTCAAAAATTCCGTTACATAGATACAGGTTCGTTACATAGACAGATACAGGTCAAGCTAATATAAAGCGTGTAAAAATATATAATTAACATTGTTATAACCTCAACGGTATAAAAAAATTATGAACTTAAAAAGTATAGATTAATTCAAATGTCGAAATAAAATTATTTAATTCATAAAACGTTTTAATACAAATATCACGAAAAAAACTGCGTAATTGAAGACGCGAACCTGCGACTTTCATTAACAAAAACAGTGACCGCGTGCTTTACCGCTGAGCTATCGGGACACGTAGAATGATTTTCAGTTCATGCCACATAACACAGTAGCTCAGGGATTGCACAATTATGACTAGTCTTCCTAGTTTGAACCCAGCGCTGTGCCGAGTATGACATAGAAGAAATGCGCATTCAAGAGATGACTCATTTTTTTTTTGTCGAAGGGTGTACGTCTGTGTCCATTTCCAATGAAAAGCGAGCAGGCCACATGGTTTTGTTTTTACGATATCACTTTAAGAGCGGACAGGATATAGTATATAGTATATGTAACGTCAAGTTAAACTCTTTGGTCTTAGCTAGCTAACTTGACTTCCAGTAAATAGCCAAGCTTTTAGACACTGCCTTCGTCCGGCGACCATACATTCAAATATATTTTCTGCACATGTGTGAGTTATTCTCTGCCATGATAACTGGTATTTGTAGGGTTAATGCAGAAGGCTCCATTTAACCAAGTGACACGCTGAATGCGTTAGATGCACGTCTGGTTGGGCGGCGAAAAATTTAAATTTTATTGATAATGCATAATGAATTGGAATTAAATTCGGTATATTTATTATTTTATTTCAATTCAATATTATATTACTTACCCCCGGCACTCCTGGAGAAGCGGGAGTTGAATGCACGCCACTGGTAAAAAAGTATGTGTGTGATCCGAAGTTTAAAATCCCTTTTCCGAAAGTGGTGCGGCGTGGAGCATGTAAGAGCACCTTTAATACGATATGTTAAATTATGATGTAATAGAAGAATAATTGAGAAAAATTAATTAAATTCGACTATTTAACTAGAGCCCCATATGGGAGTCAATGAGCAATCACGTGTCAATGAATTTTGTTTTACAACCAATGAGTCTTTTTTACCTCACTATTTATCGACTTCTGCTTACCAAAATAAAGAAAGCTCCTCCTTGTTAATGTTCTCACCAGGTCAAAGCATTATTTTGCAGTGATTGACTCTCCAACAAATATATTGAATATAACAAATGATGGACAGATTCCTTCGAACTACAATGTGATAATTGTATGTTCAATAATTGTGTTTTTGAAATAATGATTTTACTGAGTTGTTTCCTAAAAAATGAATAACCTATAAAGTTGGTTATAATATACAGTTTGATGTTTTTTTTTCACTAGAGTGCATTCTTACAATACTGCGATCCTACTTGACAATAAATATGACCAAGTTGCTGTGGATGAACAATTGAAACATAACGAAACATTTCTCATTTGTTTCCAAACTTCGTCGTTTACATTAAATATATAAATATTTTAAAATAACTGTATTTAAATAATGATTTGTATGTAAAAAGGTTAATTTTATTCTTTAAACAGTCCTAACAATTGCCACTCTTGATTCCCAAATCCTCTAGATAATTTGGAATTCACTCGTGGCATTAGTTATGATAATTTTTGTAGCCGATACAATTATGTATTCATACCTCTTAACATTTTTAATTTAAATTAATTAAGAAAACACACATATTAAAGACAGTATACCTCAATTAATTCATATATTCATATTAAACAAGGTGAATACGAAATGGATGATAATGGCTAGATGGCGTTTGGAATCTTTTTGGGCATTTAAACTGCCTGACTTTGTATTAAGAGGGGAAGAAAAACCCCACACCCAGAAAACTGTCCCAACTAAGAATCGAATCCGGGCTCGCTGGGTGTGAGGGAAAGACGTTACCACTAAACCACAGAGAGGATGTAATAATAATTATAAGCTGAAATGAAACAATAAGAATTCGCGTGCACTCATTTAAATTGACCCGAATATAAGCCGCACCCTAGTTTAAGCTGCACACTTAATTTTAGGGGGGAAAGGAGAGAGGAAAAAGAAAAATTGAGTGCAGAGAAATTTACCTGTCACATATCCAGTTACTAAACTGTTTACACTATTTAAACACATTTTTCCTCAGTTATAATGTGGGATAAAACGCCCGGTACAACTGATCAGAGTTTCCTCCGATGCCTCTGCTTATCAAAACTAAACTTTTTGCCGGCTTCTCTATTAGACATACTCCCAGCATAACGAATAACTGCAAGTTTGAAACCAGCATCATAACTGCGCCGAATTCCTAAACTTGTTGAAGCTTTTCTTTCGACGTTATCACTCATTGTTGAGGAATAAATTTACCGTGGTAGGTAGACTACATACTATTATCGCCTCACTATGATGGTTGTCCGTTTATATAAAAGCAGGTGCCGCGCGACAATGTTTTGACAATGATTAACATGCGGACTTATTATAGTGGCGGTAGTCTGCATCTTTGTATTTAATTATACAGTAAAACTTATTTAATGCGGAACGTGAATAATACGGAAATCTGTCCAATGTGAACAAATGTATTGGTCCCGGCAAAGTAATAGTAATTTTACGTGTATTTGTTTTGTATAAAATGGAATTTGTCCAACGCGAAAACGGAAGGATATTTCTACACAATTCATGAAAAAAATGTTTATAAGGCGAAAATATAGAGAGAGAAATAAATTAGTTTCCACTTCATTGAATTCCTGTTAGGCGAATTAACAATAAATTATGGCTGATGATTCCTGCCGCCGGGAGAAATAGAGTTTCTACCTGTATCTAGAATTTCTTTCGGCCTCACTGCACACCCGTTTTGTGAAATACAGGTTCGTTTAACAAATATTTGGCGCGTGACATCTGTCTTACAAATAACCAGTGCAGTGTAAAATCTTAAATTACTTTAAGATCTGAGACCGATTGTGTACGTATCTTTCACAGGTAGAGTTCTGAATTTACGGAATAAAGATGGCTAAATGGTATGTATCATTGTCATTAAACAAAAAAGTGAAACTGATTAAAGCTAAAGAATAACAAACTCTCATTACGCGAAATAATGACTACATTTAAATGTGGAGAAACTCAAGTTTGAAATTTTTAAACACAAACACAAAATAAGGGATGAATGTACGCAAGGAAATGGTCAAACGAAGAGGAAAGAAAAAAAAAAAATCAACGAGTGTTTTACAAGTCCACGATCAAAAAGTCTCCAAAATTCTGGACCGATGCCTCAAGGTCGAGCTCTAGGTGTTGATATGTCCCTAGGGAATAACGATTTCAAGGCGACTTCAGGTTAATTGCGGACAGTTTTAAAAGACTACACAATGTAGTGTGGAATGGAATTTGCGAGGAATCAAAGGATGTGGACGAAAGTATAGTTAATGAGTGGAAACCGAAACTGCATACTTTAATCTCAGAATACGCGCCTAGGAGACATTTTAACGCCGACGAAACGGGACTGTTTTATTCGCGCGTTACAGTTGAAGTCGCTCGTTCATACTATACTTCACTTTCCAACGGCAGCGGAACTACAATTAATCCAAGGTACATAAGAAAGACACATACGATGCTCTATAATCTAATATTTCTTAATTTTGTATATTTTTATAATGCGGAAAAATAATTGGGCCCATGCGATTCCGCTTTGAACAAGTTTTACTGTATATAACAGCTGCGGAAAAACAAAGCGAACCGCTGTAAAACCATTGTAGTGAGGCATTATACAACTGTTTTAATCTGTCCTATCACACAAAGAGCACGATTACCGTATAACGATGGCTAGTACATTGTTGCGTCATATATTATATGACTGGTGGAAATTCCAAACACGAACGCGCGGCATTGTTGCTCCGTTTTAAAATTAGAAAATTAGCAACGTGCGCTACATTTTATCGGCTGCAAAAATAATCCGCACCTTTGATTTTCATGTAATTTACGAAATTAAAAAAATAAACGTGGCTTATCTTCGGGCCAAAACGGTATAAAGTACAAGTATGTATCTTTACTATGATTCATCTGTAATATTGTGCTCGAGGATAAATAAAATACATACATTACATTATATAATAAAAAATGGAACGAAGAAACAAATAAAGGAATAAAATTATATAAAACACACTACTTGAAAACATTATTATACGCTGATGACCAGGTAATAATAGCAAATACGGAAGATGAACTTCAAAGGAATATTTTTAAACTATATAATACATGTGAACAATATAATCTCAAAATATCCATAGAAAAAACTAAGGTAATGGCATTCCAAGGGAAAAATCCAATCGGATCCAAAATAGTAATAGGAAACAAAATCATAGAACAGGTGAACCATCTCAATTATCTAGGATGTGACATTTCATTTAATTATGATAATGATATAACTAATAAAATAGCGAAATTCCAGGGAATATGTGGTACGATAAAACGATCAAGAGAGACCCAATTGAAATTTTACAAAACGTTGGCTGTACCGGTACTGCTCTATGGTTCAGAAGCCTGGATACATAAAAAACAAGATCTAAGTAGAATAACGGCGGCAGAAATGAAATTTTTGAGATCTGTTAAAGGGTGCACAAGAACACATAAATAAGACAGGAACTTAAAATATTTGCAATAACTGATAAAATAGATCCATATAGACAAAAATGGAAGCACCACATAGACAGAATGAATGAAGATAGATATCCAAAACAAATAACAAAATACAAACCTAAAGGCACCCGAGATGTGGGCAGACCTAGAAAGAGATGGGCTGAAGTCGGAACGGGTCAACAGACCTAATCCATGAATGCAGATGATGATGATGACATTACATTTTCCCCCGCTAAGTATTATAAATTATTCATCACCAATGTCTGTAAAGTGAGCTTTTGGACCACATATGAATCTGTCACTAATTTTAAGAATTTAAGGACCACGCATCAATTGTAAGCCTAAGCTATTTTTCATCATCATTGACATCAATGTTTACCTTTTGGCATGTTCCGGCTTAAAACGCCATCTCTTCACAGGTCGGCCAACACTTCTTTTTCCCATAGGATTATAGTTCAGGACGACCTTTGCTATTCTAGTTGGTGACTTGCGTTAAGCATGATCTCTCCAATTAGTCCTACATTTTCGATAATTGCCGTAATTTGTTATAATATATTTAGTTCATTCCTGATATCTATGTTTCTCCTAGTCCACCGCTGTGGTCTCGAGAATCACAGATTTATGCCAATCGTTACTGAAAGAATTTCAACAAATAAGTTTATCAATTGAATTTCTTAGCGTGCTGCCTTGTCATGCAGCGGGCCCGGATTGGTTCCCCGATCGAGACAGTTTTTCTGGGTGAGATTTTTATCGGGGTTTTTCCTCACCTGTAATACAAATGTCAGGAAAACTTTAAGGTCCAAACGGTCCCCGAAATCATATGGCCATCATCGTCATCCTTATCATCATTATTATCATCCTTCACCGGTGTGGAAAGCAACGGAAAGCTACCACACCTACAATTCCCTAGTAAAGCTGCAAGTGCAGCATGAAAATGCTATGAATGCAGTGAAGGACCGCCTTCGGGCAGAATTGCTATGGATGGATGCTACTCCTATGATCTAATAACGTACAGCCTGCAACAAATCGAAGGAAATTATTCCTTTCTGAAGACTCTGTTTGTTTAAACTAGTCCGCAGTTAATGTCCAGTTATCGCTCCATATAGTAGTTTCAATGCAATTACTTTATAGAATTTCACTAATGTTTTTTTTTCGTACTTTATATTTCATGTTACTTTTATTGTTCCACAGAATTGTCTATAGCATATTACGGTGCGAGGTTGGAAAGTGGTTTTTACGAAAGTGAGGAAAATGTTTAAAACCCGAGCGAAAGTTAGGTTTTTAATTTCCGAGATTCTGTAAAACAATTCACAAACGTGCGTTGTACATTATTTTTTGCGCGATGGTGTTTTCAAAATAATAAATAATAGTAAAATAATATCTTTGTTGGAAATATTTCCGTTCGCTATAAACAACTGATTACCGTTAACAGTGTGGGTAATATGTATTATTAGTCGAGACTACAGCAAGCGTAACACCAACCAGTCATAAAATGGCGGCAAGTACGTATTTATTTTTATATTGTTTCGAATAAAGTTCAGTTCACTTAAAATGCATTAATTTGTTTCGTGTAATTTATATTAACACTACCTTATGGATATATTTTTGTACATACATTGTAGGTAGTATACATAGAGGACAGTGGTTTTACTTCCCGCACGTGGTTTGTAATATGTAACATTACAGTATAGTTATTCATGAAATGCAACCCCGAAATGTAGGAAGTTGAACTTTCAATCATGGTCGCCATTGCTGTAAGTACGACAAAACGCACTATCGCGCAAAAAATATATTTAATTTCAGTTGAACGTCATTAGTTTTCTTGTATCCTATTGGCTAGTATATTCTAAATATCTAAACTCGTTTATTTGTTCAAATTTTTTCCCGTAGATAATTTTTGCTCTTTTGGGTTGTGTCCCCTGAAAAGTCATTACTTTAGTTTTATTTAAGATATTTTTTATTACTTGTTATTTGAGGCTCCAATATTGTAACTAATGTAGAGTTCAAGGTTATTAGATGTAACATTACTACATTTGTATTGTATATAGACATATGTTTAGTAATTCTACAAGTTTACACAATTTTATTTTTTTATTGATGGTTCACCGCTGTGGTCTCGAGATAGCGTGCTGCCTTGTCACGCAGCGGACCCGGGTTCGATTCCCGGTCTGGACAGTTTTTCTGGGTGAGGTTTTTTATCGGGGTTTTTCCTCACCTGTAAGATAAATGTCAGGAAAACTTTAAGGCCCAAACGGTCCCCGAAATCACATGACCATCGTAATCATCATCATTCATATTCATCTTAGATTAAGCTTAGGATTAGGGACTCTCCTGGCGCACCACTATCATTACCATCACCCATCATATCATCGGGGCAACGTAACCCCGCTTTGCAGGCGCCCCAACCTCAGAAGTGGGTTACAAGTACGCCATGCCAGGAGAGAAACCAGAAATGTCGAAAGACAACCTGGGCATTTGCAAAAAAGAATGTATATATGTACATATATATATATATATATATATATATATATATATATGTATATATATATTGATTATGAGATGGATTTAAATAAAAAAAATCCAACCGATAATTTTTATATGATGTCCGAGTAGAAAAACGCGGGAGTCTTTATGGTATTCGTACTCTGGAGTAATCGCTTCGCCATTATACCCGATGTATCCGGATTCGATTCCGATTTAGAGTGATAAAATTGTATGGACCATTTAACTCATGCCACAAATGCTAGTCAATGACCAATCACGTTTCAATGAATCTTGTTTTACAACCAATGACAGTCGTGTTTCACCTCGCTCTTTATCGATTTCTCTTTATCAGCTCCTTCTTTTGTGATAAAGAAAGTTCCTCCTTTTTAATGCTCTGAACAGGTCAAAGCATTATTTTTCTCCAACAAATACATTGAATATAGCAAATAATGAAAAGATTCCTTGATTTTACTGAGTTGTTTACTAAAAAAATAAATGAATCACCCGTAATGTTGATTATGATATATAGTTTGATGTGTTTCATTATGTCTCCACTTGGGTGCACTCTTACAATATTGCGATCTTATTTGGCAATAAATAATGATCAAGCAGCAGTGAATGAACATCCTCACATTTCTGATTTGTTTTCAATCATCGCCATTTACATTAAATATATAAATATTTTTTAAATAACTATAGTTAAACAATGATTTGTGAATAAACAGCTTAATTTTATTCGTTAAATTGTCCTAACAAATGCCACTCTTGATTTCCAAATTCTCTAGATAAATTCACTCCTCATTTCGTGAGTCGTGAAATTTGGAAATCACTCGTGGCATTACTTACGATAAAGTAATCCGAGATAGAGACTTTGTCTGGAGAAAACGCCAAAAGCATTTTCTCTTAAGTGATAGAATACCTGACACGATAAAGACCTCTTTGATACGAGAAGAATTAGATGTAAGCCTCGTAAATTTATCAGATGTGCAAACTCACCCCGATGCTTGTGTATTAGCCTGGGAGCACAAATGGCTTATAGTACAACTAAAGAAACAATCAATGATAAATGAGTTCCAGCCAGGTTGCATGACAACAGAATTTGGGAATCGGGACTTCAAATATGAGTTTTTATCAATATCTGAGATTAGTATATCGTGGTAGGTTAGTAATTGAATATACTCAAAGGAATATATCCATTCATAGTAATTCTGCCCGAGGGCAGGTCTTTCACTGCAGTCATAGCATTTTCATGCTATGCTTTGTAGCTTTTACTAGGGAATTATAGGGGTGGTAGCTTCCCGTTGCTTTCCTCACCCGTGAAGGATGATGATGATGGCCGATGATTTTCGGGGACCGTTCGTAAGGAATATGTATTACATAATATTTATTTTTAGAACAAGTACCTTCTCATCGCCATAGTCATTCAAGAAAATTATTCTTTATACTCATTTAATGGCGAGAGCAATATGTCATACATGACATTTCAATGTTCGTTTTTAATGGCATAAGGAAATATGACGTCAGAAGAGTCACGTGACACTTCGGAAATGAGCCGGATCATTTATAGCGATATAATGTCCAGAGATTTCAAGCTCTCCGCGAAGTGATGAATATTATTGATTCTTCTATAGAGTTTTCATTTATGGTAGAGTAACTCCCTAGAATTGAATGACAATATAAAAGTTTTTATTTAAAGCACTCAAAACTAGACTTTACGCACTATTCTTTTTTAACTATATAAGGAACATAGGACTACTCTATTCCACTGTTTTGTTTGTTTACAATAATACATCACAATCATAAACTATTTTTTTTATTCCCAATGCCACAGGTTGTCGTTTCGACATTTCTGTGTTCTCTCCTGGCATGCCGTTCTTGTAACCCATTTCTGAGGTTGGGGCGCCTGGAAGGCGGGGTTACGCTGCCCCGATAACATGAGAGTTCATGATGATGGTATGATTCGCCAGGAGAGGCCTTAAACTAAACTTAATATAATTTGGCGAATATGATATTGATGATTGTGTTCGGGAACCGTTCGGGCCTTAAAGTTTCCTGACATTTGTCTAACAGGTGAGGAAAAACCCCGATAAAAACCTCACCCAGGAAACTTTTTCCTACCGGGGATCGAACCCGGGCCCGCTGCGAGACAAGGCAGCACGCTACCTCGAAACCACAGCGGTGAACGCAAACTAAAAAGTAATAATAATAATAATAATAATAATAATAATAATAATAATAATAATAATAATAATAATGTCATTATGAATAATTTATAGATTACTTTAGGGGCAACATTAATTCACTTCTGAAATAATAAATATCCTCAACTCGTGTCCAACTCAGGGTCGGGATGAGGGATGAGATGAGATGAAGCCCATTATATAGAACTCTGTGAATGACAAGAGTGCCGGCCGACCATGCCCGACACACCATCACAGGGACAGGTGAACGAAATGGATGTGATGAGTATGGAGAATAGGTGGAATGAAATTGTGGCTGGAGAAAACGAGAGAAACTCCAAAAAAACCTTCTCTAGCTCCGTTTCGTCCATCACGAAACCCACATGGAGTATCCGAGACTCTAATACTACTACTACTACTACTACTACTACTACTACTAATAATAATAATAATAATAATAATAATAATAATAATAATAATAATAATAATAATACTAATAATAATAATAATAATAATAATAATACTAATAATAATACTAATAATAATACTAATAATAATAATAATAATAATAATAATAATAATAATAATAATAATAATAATAATAATGATGATAGGTAGGTAGGTAGGTAGGTAGGTAGGTAGGTGGATGGATGGACGGACGGACGGATGATCGGTTGATTAATGTCTTTGACATCGTCCGATTCTTAACAGACAATTTTGTCGGTCCATCCAATCTCCTGGTTGTAGATGTTTCGCCTTCATGTATAAATATATTTCTTGACTCCAAGAGGTTATATGTATTCCTCTGCCTCGTTTTCCTTCGGGTTTCCATTCCAAAACACATTTTGGTAGCCGATATCCACTTCCATTCGCTGGACATGTCCTACCATCGTAATTTCGTAAGTTTTAATATAATCTAAAATAGTGTCTTCTCCCTTATAACTGAGTTTCTAATTTTTTTCTCTTCCTGAAATTCTTGCTGCCCTTCATATAAAATAAAGTTACGTTGCCAAAAGATACTTATTTGTTTTGTTGTTAATGACCAAAGTTCTGCTTCATAAAGTAGTAGTAGTAATAATAATAATAATAATAATAATAATAATAATAATAATAATAATAATAATAATAATAATAATAATAATAATAATAATAATTGCTTCTGTTAGTTTTTCCAGAAGTTTTGGCAGAAGTTTTAACGTTAGATTTAAATAATATTTTAGAGGTTTTGTTTATGATGGAGGAAAATCAAGTTAGGCAAAACATATCATTCAAGCAGGACATCATATGCATAACATCGATAATGCCCTCACAATATTACATAGAGAAAACATACCAACGAGGATAAATAAACTGGAGGAAATTGCAATCCTAAGAGAAATCGATAGCAACCTGATTCTGAATGAGAACATGCCCAGCTCACACAATCCTCTATACAAAATATTCACAACTACGTCAGTGCTTCAATAAGGGTCAATAAATACAGACTTAATTCCTTCTGCTGGTGATGGAACTAGTCCCCAAAGACCTACAGAGTATTAAAACATCTTAAGTTGAGGAGACTGACCAACAAGGTGACTATTTTATAGTTTTTGTTCATATATTCTATTATTGTGATATATGTTTGCAATCTCAGAGATATGGAGAGTAATGTTAAGAGGCTACGAGATGAAGCAAAGAATGTTGGATTGAAAATAAACTCCTCTAAAACAAAACAGATGAGGATAAATTGTAACAAAATAAATTAAAAGTTAATGATGTTGATATTGAAGAAGTTGAATCCTTCATATATATTTAGGAAGTATGGTTACAAAAACCGGTAGAGCAGAAGAAGATATAAGTAGACGAATTCATCTAGCAAATAGAGTATTTGCGCGGTTATACCCTGTATAGAAAACTATGGAAATCTCTCTGAAGATAAAACTTAGATTGTTCAACACCAACGTAAAATCAGTCTTCGTCTATGGTTGCGAAACACGGAAAGTTACGGAAGCATCAAATAAAAAGTTGCAGACCTATGTAAACACATGTCTGAGGCATATTTTAGATATAAGAAGGCCGGAAATAATATAAAATGAAGATCTATGAGAAAAACCAACCAATCTACAATATGTCACCAAATAAAACAAACAAAGTGGAATTGGATACGCCGCACATTGAGAAAACCAGAAGGAACCATCGAGAAGATTGCACTAGATTGGAATCAGCAAGGAGTAAGGAAGAGGGGACCATCTACGAAAACTTGTAAGCAATCAATAATAATAATAATAATAATAATAATAATAATAAATAATAATAATAATAATAATAATAATAATAATAATAATAATAATAATAATAATAATAATAATAATAATAATAATAATAATACTTTATTTATTCTGGCAGAGTTAAGGCCATAAGGCCCTCTCTTCCACTCAACCAGCACAAATACAAATAAATATTCGACAAATATAGATATACACTATACTAATTATAAACAGTTAAAGATACAATAAATGTAGCAATGTAAATGTCATGTACAAACAACATTTTATAGGGTAATAACAATAATGATACGATAATAATAATAATAATAATAATATTAATAATAATAATAATAATAATAATAAATAATATAAATATGATACATTATACGGGAAACACCAATTAATATATATATATATATATATATATATATATATATCTTACACTGGATAATAATGAAGTCGAGTTTAGAGCAAATATAAATTTAGATTTCTTTTAAAAGATGCCAATGTCCGGCAGCCCCTTATTTCTTGTGGTAGGGAATTCCAGTTGCGAGAAGTGGAGATGGTATATGACATGGAGTGATGTGATGTCCTATGTTGCGGTATATTAAGTAAGAGACTATGTTTGTGATCTTGTGTTTAAGTTATGGTTTGAGGATAGATACTGGAAACGGGATGATAAATAATTGGGAATCGAGGTATGTAGGATCTTAAATAGGAGAATTAGACAGTGCGATTTTCTTCTCTCTTTTAGATGTAGCCATGACAATTCGTGGAATAATGGAGAAATGTGATCGTATTTTCGAACATTAAATATGAATCTGATACACATATTATGGACACGCTGCAGTTTGTCCGACAATCCGTCACTTATGTCAGTTAGTAGAACGTCACAGTAGTCAAAATGCGGCATCACTAAAGTTTGGATTAAAATTCTTTTAAGAGTTGTAGGAAGAAAATGTTTAAGTCGCTTTAGGGAATGCATTATGGAGAAGTTCCTTTTAGATGTTTGTTTTACTTGCTCATGCCATTTTAAATTAGAATCTAAGTAAAATCCCAAGTTTTTAACGACGTCGGTATAAGGAATTTGTTCATTATCTAATATGACAGCCGGCATATTGCCATTGTTTATGAGGTGTAATAGCCAATAGAGGAGGAAGCAATCAATAGAGGAGGAAGCAAAGGAAATAGGGAAAAGCTTGAAACAAGTGAAATGGCAGAGTACGCTGGAGGAACGTTATTGCTGTCCTATGTTCCATTTAGGAATTATAGGAAACAAATAATTTTAAAAAAATATGGCATTTCAAGGTGTAGGTCCTGTCAGAAGTAAAATTGTAGTTGACTATAAATGTTGGAGCAGGTGAATAATTTTACATATCTAGGATGCAATATCTCATATGAAGAAGAAAAGGATGTAAATGCAAAAATACCAAATTTTTTTAAAGAATTTCAGGGTTAATAAATTCTATCATCAAGTCACAGTTAGTCCAAAAACATTCAAGTCTAAAAGTGTATAAAACACTGGCTCTTCCAACTCTTTTGTATGATAGCGAAGTATGGACGTTGAAACAGAAGGATATACAAAGACTTAGATCTGCTGAAATGAGATATCTTCGGAGGACTGCAGGATACACACTACTAGATCACAAAAAGAATGAAGACATCTTAGAAGAATTACACATGGAACCTTTAGAAAACAAAATTTCTGATTATAAGTCATGATGGATGCAACATGTTCTTCGAATGGAAGATCACAGGATACCCAAACAAATGTTATGATATTAACCTGCAGGAAGAAGAAGACCAGGACGTCCACTCAAAGACCTCTGAATGGTGCTTCTCTTGAGGCCGAAACAGGTCAACAAATGGCCTAAATTCGTGAATGTACTATGATGATGATGATGATGATGATGATGACGACGAAATAATTAATAAAAAAAAATTAAAAAAATTACCATTAAATTGTAAAAACAATAATTTCTCGTATCAGTTATTTAAATGTGGCGGACCGCAATGAAAAATAAATCGTGCATAACTGTTATTATTTCAGTAACTTTCTTATTGTTAGCTTTCTTCTGTTTTATTAAAACTATAAGATAAATTAAAACAATTGGTGTATCCTATAGGATACATGTTGCGAATGATCTCTATTTCAAGTGCCCTGCATTAAATAAATACACATTGCGAATTTAAGCGTTAAAAGCTATTGTTTTTAGAATATTGAACATCTTACAATTGTTCCATTTGACAACCAACCTTTGTGTCACAGGATACGGTACTACCGTACTATAGCGCAACCTCATTAATCCGAACCATTTGGGTTACAGGGTTGACTATATTAATTGTAATAAACACCAACATTTCTAAGGATAAAAAAATATTAATTTGGTCTGGTTTGGAGGGAAACCTAGAGGGCGTATGCCTATATGCCACAAAAAAAAAATGAAAAGCATATCCGTGGCATCAGTCCCGGTGGTATACGTCTCTATATATTAGGGTCGTATTAGATAAAGTTTAAAATTATATAATTAGTAAGTCTTGCCTGTAATTTGCCATCGCCCTCAACATATTTTTTTACTTCAGAATATTTTGGAATCCGGTTCCATCATCAGCAGAAGGTGGTATGTTACAGGCTGTTGTATATTATGATTTTGTAGAAAAGATTGTATACAATCTAGAGTCATTATGAAGGCTAAATGGTGTTTGGGTATATAGGCTACTACAGTATTTGGGCTTTAACGTTTCCCGATATTTGTCATACAGGTGAGAAAACCTCATCCAGGAAAGTTGTGCCAACCGGTTATCAAACTAGCCCCCCCCCCTGCGTCGGAAATAATTATACTCGCGACCTAAACAGAGAATTTAATGGGAGAAGTGTAAAAATATATCGGTTACAGTCAGAAAAGAATGCAATCGGAAAGTATTTCAAATCAGATTGTCATCTTCTATGAAAATATAAATACTCGGGTACCAAGCATAACAGAAGTTAGGTGGGTACAGTATTTACTGAAATGTAACATCAACAAAGATAAGAGATGTGTTCTGAAAGTAAATAGTGGCGGTAACAGATCTGTTTGTTTGAAGAGACACAACAGAGAGAATAAAATATTTTCAAAGGAATGAAGTCTACGCCAAAGGATGAAATAATAGTGACTAAAAAGAAAACTAAAATATATTTGTATATTACATGGCTGAACCGATCTAAAACCGACAGTACAAAATAATTATTTGCGCGATAGTGCGTTCTGTCGCACTTACAACTTTCTACATTTCGGGGTTACCAACCTATATAACTATGTTGTAATATTACATATTACAAACCTCGTGCGGGAAGTAAAACCATTGCCCTTTATGTATGCCAATTTCAATGTATATACAAAAATATATCCAAAAGGTAATAATAATAATAATAATAATAATAATAATAATAATAATAATAATAATAATACTTTATTTATTCTGGCAGAGTTAAGGCCATAAGGCCCTCTCTTCCACTCAACCAGCACAAATACAAATAAATATTCGACAAATATAGATATACACTATACTAATTATAAACAGTTAAAGATACAATAAATGTAGCAATGTAAATGTCATGTACAAACAACATTTTATAGGGTAATAACAATAATGATACGATGATAATAATAATAATAATAATAATAATAATAATAATAATAATAATAATAATAATAATAATAATATTAATAATAATATTAATAATAATAATAATAATAATAATAATAATAATAATAATAATATTAATAATAATATTAATAATAATAATAATATTAATAATAATAATAATATTAATAATAATAATATAAATATGATACATTATACGGGAAACACCAATTAATATATATATATCTTACACTGGATAATAATGAGGTCGAGTTTAGAGCAAATATAAATTTAGATTTCTTTTAAAAGATGCCAATGTCCGGCAGCCCCTTATTTCTTGTGGTAGGGAATTCCAGTTGCGAGAAGTGGAGATGGTATATGACATGGAGTGATGTGATGTCCTATGTTGCGGTATATTAAGTAAGAGACTATGTTGTGATCTTGTGTTTAAGTTATGGTTTGAGGATAGATACTGGAAACGGGATGATAAATAATTGGGAATCGAGGTATGTAGGATCTTAAATAGGAGAATTAGACAGTGCGATTTTCTTCTCTCTTTTAGATGTAGCCATGACAATTCGTGGAATAATGGAGAAATGTGATCGTATTTTCGAACATTAAATATGAATCTGATACAAATATTACGGACATGTAGTGTTAGGATACATTATACGAAACAAATCACTGCATTTTAAATGAACGGAACTTTATTTGAAACAATATAAAACAATAAATACGTACTTGCCACTATTTTATGACTGATTGGTGCCAACTAATAAGCTGTAGTCTCAACTAATAAACATTGCCCACACCGTTAACGTTGGTCTGTTGTTTATAATGAACGCAAATATTTGCAACAAAGATGTTATTATTTTAATATTATTTATTATTTTGAAAACACATCGCGCAGAAAGTAATATACAACGCACGTTTGTGAAGTGTTTTACAGAATATCGGAAATTAGAAACCTTGCCATCGCTCGGTTTTTAAACCTTTCCTCGCTTCTGTAAAAACCACTTCTTACCTCGCATCGTAATATAGGCCTACTATCGTCTTACTGATTCCATTGTAAATGAACGCAAGAGCTGCCACATTATTGGAGAGAGCGTTCCAATTACTGCAGGCCTATTTAGTTTTAAAAATGCGGTGAAGAGGTACATAAAATGAATCACAGCCTAACGATGCTCCGCAGCTAACCACTGACGTTTATCACAGCTACGGTCTCTAAAACCATCATATTTTCAGTAATAAAACATGATAATATTCTCTATGATTCATAACAATTCCTCTGAGATAGTCTCCGGTCGGTTTAAAAACGCACGTGACTGAACCATTTATGGGCTCTTCTTGAAGAAGCCGACATAATATGTACTTTTAAAAATATTACATAAAAGTAAGGAAACCCCATTTTTTTCAGCGTCTTTCGTGCATAGTACTTTTTTCATCGTGCATAAGAAATTTAAGTAGCAATAAACATTTAAAGCAAGAGTTAGGCCTGTGTCATTTCAAGATCTGATCTGTAGTGAATTTCACAAACTGTAGATATAGTATTAAAAAAAATACCTTCGTTAAAACAATTCTTGTAACTGTATTTCACTCAATTAGTTCAAGTTGGTCCTAGTGGACAAGTGGTTACCATGACACTCCTTTGATTTGCAGGTTCAAACCCGGCCAGAATCAATGAAGTTTTAAAAGCGTAAAACTCTTAGAAAGGGAATTAAAGCCTTAACTTTCTTGTCATAGCTATATTTAAGGTACTATCTCCTATTTTAAAAATGAAGAACTGTTTAACAAACTTCATAAATTTAATTACATATGTGGCACAATTAAAAGAATATTTAAAAACACTAGAAAATAAATAAAACTAAATTTTGTAAAGCAGTGGTAGTCCGCTTACTATTGTATGGTAGTGAATTTTGGGTTTTAACTAAAATAGAAGAGAATATCATAGAAACAGCTGAAATGAGATTTCTGAGAAGTGTGACTTGCTGCAGACTTCTAGATAAAAGAAGTGAAGATGTTGGAAATGAGCTAAATATTTTAAAACTTTTAGATAAAATAAAATAATCTAGAAAAAAACTGGAAAGAACATGTTCAAAGAATGAAAGATAGTCGCATTCCAAAAATTATACTTAATTACAAACCAAAAGGAAACAGGAATATTGGTTGACCGAAAAAGAGATGGATTCAACTTTTTGAATGAGAATCTATGAGACCGGAACAAGCCACATGGGCTTAATCCGTGATTGTTGATGATGATCGCCTCATTTTGATGATTGCCCGTTTATGTAAAAGCGGGTGCCGCGCATAAATGCTTGACAATGTTCAGCATGCGAAATTGTTATAACGACGGTAGTCGGCATCTTTGTATTTAATTATATGTAACAGCTGCGGGGAAACAAAGCGAGCCGCTTGACAACCATCATAGCGAGGCTACAATAAGTAAAACAATCTCAAGGTTAAAAAAAAATAAAAAAACAGAGAGAGAGAGAGAGGCCGCTGCGAAAAAAAAAATGAACGAAATTTCATGTCTAGATTAGAAATGCACGTTAAGAAGTTAACAAATGCCGTTAAAGAGAACACTAAATAAATAACTAACCAAATGGTTCATAAAAGATTTATCAATGAGTGTACATTCTGTTGAAGTTTTCCTCGTTCTTAAAGGCAAATATCATGCTAGAATTTCATTGCCACATATCGTTTAAACCCAAATTATTATTTAACTTTGAATAAAAATTAGTTCTGTGAATATGTAATAAGCTAGAACATTATTACAAACATTTAGCAGACTATATGTCAAAGATTTATATATCAACAGCCTATGATATCCAGGACGTTTTCGATTCTGTTGAAATGTTGAATAGATTTTGACGTTTTTATTATCTTTCCACAAAACTTACATTCACTTCAAATTCCTCTTAAATATCTGCGCAGTATTTACTTTATAATCGTCTCTACTATATTTCAAGTATTTAATTTTCGCTTAATTTCACTTTTTTATGAAGGGTCTATCTTTGGCTGATGGAACCCTAAGGATACGTAAGTTATTCAGTAAATTCGATTTACTTGAATTACATATTTAGTTTGAACCTAATATAAATATTCAATTTTAGAATATATTTTATCATGGAATTTAGGCTAATCTATAGGATCAATATCCCCAGAATCCTGAGGAATTTGGATAATCACAATACGTGGCGGCTCCAATTGAGAAACTCTGCTATTATGGCTGGGGAACCTACATACTGACCATATATCACTAGGATAGTCAGTTCTGGTGTTCTAGGCCTGTCGCACCATAGAGAAAAGTAATGCTTCTTTAAGTCACTAACATAGGCCTATCCATAATTATCATCAACCAGGGTTTAAGCCTGTTGGCTCGTTCCGGTTTCATGAAAGCTAGAATTGTTAAAATTGTGCAGACCGTCTTCTGTGTGGGCGTCCAACATTTCTCCTTCCGTGCGGTTTATAATTTAGCAATAATTTTGGAAATGTTCCTTCAATATGTTCTTTCCAGTCGTTCCTATATTTAATTATTCGGTCTGTAAGTTTGAAAATATTTAGTTCTTTTCATATATCTTCATTTCTTTTCTTATCAAGCAGAGTATATCCTGCGATATTTCTTAAAAATAGCATCTCAGCTGCTTCCAATCTTTGTTCTTGTCTTTCAGTGATCGTCCAACATTCTGATCAATACGTCAATACAGGAACAGCCATTACTTTATAAAATTTAATTTTTGTTTCTTTTCTTGTGTTTTTAAGGGTTATTTTAATAGTGCCACACATTAGATTCAATGTATTTATTTTGTCGTTACTATCTTCAATTTTAACATACGATAAATTGAGACCTAGATTTTAAAGCTGTTCACCTGCTCTAAAATTTTGTTATCAATTACTATTTTTGCTCTTAAGGTATCATGTCCTTTAAATGCTAAAATTTTGGTTTTATACTTTGAAATTTTTAAATTGTAATTGCCACTTATTTTTTCCAAATTAAAAGTAGCTCTTTGTAGATCATCTTCTGAACTGGAAATCACTACTTGATCATCAGCAAATAATATTGTATCCAACAGTTCATTATTTATTTTAAAATGTTTATTTAAATTAATCTGCCACTTTAACATAACTTCATCTATATTATTATTATTATTATTATTATTATTATTATTATTATTATTATTATTATTATTATTATTATTATTATTATTATTATTATTATTATTATCATTATCATTGTCATAATCATTATTATTATTATTATTATTATTATTATCATCATTATTATTATTATCATTATTATTATTATCGTACAAAGAAACTTGCAGAAGAAGAATAAAATGGGGACAGATCATTAATATTAAGAAAACACAAATTGTATGGCAACAGTAACAAAGTCAAATGATTTATCATCGGAAAGTGATAGGTGAATAATAGAGCATTGCAAAAAATATACATATTTGGGGGTAAAAATAACTAAGAATGGGAATCTTGAATTAATAAACTCACGGCAAAAATATCTCGATTTAACAGTATTTTGCCGAACAAAAATATCAAAATAAAAACTAAAACGAACATTTATAATGCAATTATAAAAAGATGGCCCATAACATTTGGCATATGGCATTTTAAACCAAGAACAATAGACAAATTACATTCAGCAGAAGTTGACTTTTGGCGACGATCAGCAAACGTTTCGAGGAGAGAAATAATTAGATGTAATGTTATAAGAGAAAATATGAAAGCCTAAGGATCTCTAGTTGAAACTAACAAAGCAATAGAATCGAAATGGTTAGGACATATGAAAAGGACAATTAAGTCTCATAGACTCCGATGGGCAGGACACGTGGCAGGAATGGAGAATGAAATAGGGGCATGGAAGCATCTTGTAGGAAAACCAAAGGGAAAGGCTCCAGTTCGTAGACCAGGAATTAAGTGAGAGAATAACATTAACCATGATTTGAGGGAAGTAGATTATACAGGAGATTTTGGAAAACATTAGCTCAGGATAAGGATGTATCGAGAGCATATATTCGCGCGGCCTAAACCCACGGGTTCAATAGTGTCGGTGAGTTAGTTAGTTCAGGACATGTTAAAAAGGTGACGGAAGACAGATTACTGTAGATTTTATTAGTGGAATGCGACAGGAAGAAGGAAGAGGGAAAGATCAAAACTAACATGGATACAAGGAATAGTCAGTATAATGGAGGAAAGAGGCTTGAAGGAAGAAGCGTGGAAAATAGGGAGAGGAATGCAGATGACTATAGGATCTCGAATTGGGCACAGGATGATATCAAACACATTGCAAATCTGAGAATAAAATAAATAAATAATAATCAATAAAATTTATGTCAAGCAAATGCATTATTATATTATGGTTAATATGTTTTCATTCTATGTTATTAACCCAATAATTATTTAAATTTGAAATTCAATAATTTGAGATCTTATGAAAAGTTTTGTGTTTTAAAAACATAATATATAAAATTGTCAAATTCTTGAAGTTGTGTGCTAGAGTCGGAGTGGGTACCATTATAAATATAAACTTAATCAACATTAAATAAAAAAAATATTATATGAAATTAGTCCACCGTTGTGGTCTCGAGGTAGCGTACTGCCTTGTCACGCATTTCGATCCCGGGTGGGGCAGTTTTTCCTCACCTGTAAGGCAAATGTCAGGAAAAACTTTAAAGCCCAAACGGTCCCCGAAATCATATGGCCACCATCATCATCCTTATTATCATCATCCTTATCTTTATCTTTATCCTTATCTTTATCATCAGTATCCTTCATCGGTGTGGAAAGCAATGGGAAGCTACCACACCTACAATTCCCTAGTAAAGCTGCAAGCATAGCATAGCATGCCTCCGGGCAGAATTACTATTGATGGATGGATATGGAATTATTGTTAAATTCATTTTATATCCAGAAAATGCATCAATATGAGGAAGACGGAGTATACAAATACAAGAAATAAAGAAAGATAAAAAATAAAAAATGCTATGATTGCAGTGAAAGACCTGCCCTCGTGCACAACACTATGGAATGAAATATATATATATATATTATTTTATAATAAACACTAGTGTTGTTTTATTAGAGAATTTGTCAGAAATCTAGGCATTATTTACATTTATCGAGAATATGACTTTTTACAGAAAATAATCCATAGTAATTCTGCCCGAAGGCAGGTCCTTCACTGCAATCATAGCATTTTCATGTAATGCTTGCAGCTTTACTAGGGAATTGTAGGTGTGGTAGCTTCCCGTTGCTTTCCACACCGTGATGATGATGATAATGAGAAGTATGATGATGATGATAATGACGATGATGGCCATATGATTTCGGGGACCGTTTGGGCCTTAAAGTTTTCCTGACATTTGTCTTACAGGTGAGGAAAAAACCCCGATAAAAACTTCACCCAGAAAAACTGCCCCGACCGGGAATCGAACCCAGGCCCGCTGCGTGACAAGGCAGCACGCTACCTCGAGACCACAGCGGTGTACACAGAAAAATAAAGACAATGAATTTTATTCTGAAAGTAATAAATATGTTTGTACTTGATATAACACCAACTTTTGTAAATAGAATGCCATGCCATGGAAGTAATTATATTTTAAGAGAGTTTACTTTAACTACTCCGTTGCTCTGAATGAACATTAAAAGATGCTCAAGAGTAATTGTTAATTTATTACTCCAGATCCTGGAGTTGGTTGGGGTTCATCCCGATAGCCACCCTTTTCTAAACAATAACAAAAGACTACCATTAATCTTGTACGACTCCGGCTCACTGTGATGAAGCTATCATCATTACATCCTCGCCATTTTATATCGGATGTTGAATGCTTCCGGCACGTGCATTTATCAAATGTACCGAAACCCCTGTAATTTCAACAGTGCTCTGGGGTAAAAAAACTATATTAAGGCTACAATTGTATTCGAAGACCCTTCCCATCAATCCTACAGCTTTGGTAAAACATGTAAGCCTGAATTTGAGGGAAAATGCATTCAGTTTATTTCTCAGTAATTCCGATCAAAATTCCTATCAAATTTTTATTAAAATAATGCATCTGCTCTCAAATCTGGGGTCAAATATATTAAAACAAAAATGGAAACTTACTACGCTCTAAGCATCAAGTATTCTGTATGACATCAAACTTTATTGTCACTGGTAGAAAATTTATATATTTTCTTATTTTTCGAATGGGGCACGCCGCAACATAGTTGGTTAAGGTAATACGTTACAAACCGGAAGGTAGAGGGTTCGAGTCCCGTTGGGGTCAGGTTTTTTTAAATTGACCCAAACCTTCTGGTGGTACTATGGTTCTGGAGTCGACTAAACTTCTATCGAAATGAGTACCAGACGTTTGTTTTTGGGAGTAAAGGCGGCCCTCATGCAGAGCTGACAACCCGGCTGACGTCAAGTGCTGATTGTCTAGAAAGATGAACGCCTTAATCTCCTACACCCCAAGGGCCTCATGGCCTGTAGTGGAATCATGTTACCTTTATTTCTCAAATAGTAAATTGTTTGAATAGTTGTACATTGTCATATATTAATATAATTTTGGAATCTAAAGCCTTTACTTATAAAATAAATATGAACACAACAAAAACACATTTCTCGTAAAAAACTAAATGAAAATAAGCAGTAATTCTTTTATAGCCACACAAAACAGACAAATAGGGCTATTTACACTTGTCAAAATAAACAAGACAGTAATTTGATATGGAAAAATTTAAATCACGAAGAAACAATTGACTAAAATGTTTAGGAATTTAAACATTTTTCTTTGTTGGACATGGTAAAAACATTTGAATGTATTACAGGGAATCCATTTTAAGAGGAAACCTCACATCATTCTGTCGCCAACGTTGTGAGCAGTACGTTCGCAGCGTGGGAGACAAGTTGTACACATTCCAGCGGTTAGTTGCTTCAGTGTGATGTAGTGGGGCGCATGTCGCTTGTTGTGTGTTACATAAGAAAGTAATCGAAAATGAAGTATACGGTTGAAGAGCTAATTTATTTGGTGGAATGTTACTTATTGAGAAATAATCATAGAATGCGTGTTCGGAGATTTTCTCAAACATATCCTGACTGTACGATTCCTACAAAATCGTGTCTTTCGAAATAATCCTCATACCTTAGAAGAATTTAAGGTCGAAGTAACACGTGCAATGCAGTCTATTACCGAAGCGGAGTTACAGAAAGTGACAGATAATTTGTTTAAACGATATGAGGCATGTCTTACTGAGGACGGGGGTAATTTTCAACAGTATCTCAAATAAATGGTTAGTAATAAGCCTCTATGTGCTGGCCTCTTTTTTCTAATAATCTAAATTAGTTATTTGTATTTTGTAGTTCCTAACTGTCTTCATTTGACGATAGTAACGGAACACGTTCCCCGCCGGTGTAAGCACAATGGCGGGCAAAGTGAGATCCGCTGCAAAACTGTTAAAAGGGTTTCCGCTTAAAATGGATTCCTTGGAATACATGATCGGGAAAGGTAATTATGGAATAACCATTTAACTACATTGGGAATGCAACTGGCATATTTCAGAATAAAATGAATTTGTGTACAAAATACTATGCTTATAAAAATACAAAATGCTAGATATTTATTTTATTTATATAAATGCAGGGACTTGGCAGAAGTTATTTCCCATAATCATGAGTAAAGAAAAAAACTGATAACAGTAAAACAAAACAAATCATCATAGCAAAACAGAAGGCTTGGGTCTTGTTTCCTGGTATCTATCCTTCAGCGTAGCAGAGTAAAGTGCTTGACACTGTAGTAGGTGATTTCTCTCCAGGTTAGAGTTCGTAGTGCACAGTGGGCAATGAGAACTTCTGTAAATTCCAATTTGATGAAGATGAGCTGCAAGAAAATCATGTCCTAAGGTTAGTTGAAAATTTGCTACAACTTCCTTTCGAGGTGCATCTGGTGTAGTGTGGACAATGCTTTTCCATTGTTTCTTGTATTCGGATCTGCAGATTGGTTGAGAAAGTATTTCTTACCATTTGTTTGACATAAAGAGTTGCTAGTTCTTATCATTTGTTTAGCAAACTCTTTATGTCAAATAGTTGATTGAGTTAGGTTGCTCTAAACACATTGCTCCTAGTTTTACCAGCACATCGGCTACTTTAAATCCATTGATTCCGCAGTGAGATGGTATCGATTGAAATACTACTGTCTTATGTTTTTGATAAAGGACAATGAGTAGTTTCTTATAATCTACTACTTCCTTGCTTTGAATTGATTTGAAAAATGTTATTGCTTTTATGGCAACTTTGGAATCAGACAGAATGACAATATGGTCATTGGTTTGTTTGACAGCATATAAATTGTGATAGTGTTGTATGAATTGCCTGTATTTAGCAATCAATAGTAGTTTTATTAGGTCAAAGTAGAGTGTATAGATGGAAGCGTGAGCAATGGATTACAGCTCCCACAGGGTCATTATGATTGAGCTTAGCGCCTTCTGTATACATGTGTAACCAAAGCTAAATATTTTTTGTATCATTCAAATTCAGAGATATATCGAATATACAAGACATTTTTTTAAAATGTATTCAGCACATACTCTTTCCTGTAGATTCCGTGGAGTATTCTTAATATTTCAATTTCGTAGATATTATGTTGTTTTGTTTTTATTGTATCTAATATTTTCTGCAAACACCATAATTAATTGGTCTCATTACTTTCTCTATATAATTTACATTTTCCACGAAATTAATTTTAACAATAATTATATAAACAAACTAGTTAATACCCGGTGTGCGTTGCTACGTCTAAATACATTAAAATGAATGCGTTTTTGTGTTTAGTTGAATAAGTAAAAGGAAAAATAATGATAAATTTATATTTTTAGATACTCTGTGCTAATAACCCGGCGTTGTCTAGGAATCTACTTATCCCGATTATTCTTGACATAAATGAGCTGAAATACGAAAATTAAAATATGTTTTAAGTTTAGTTGAATAAGTAACAGGAAAAATTTATATCGTAATTATTTTTAGATACCCCGTGCTGTTTTCCCGGCGTTGTCCGGGAATCTATCTCTATCTTCTTAGCATAAATGATCTGAAAGGCAAAAATTAATATACTTCTTATGATTAGTTGAGTAAGTAAAATAAAAAATAATTATAAATGTATATCGTAATTATTTTAAGATTCCCCGTGTTGATTATCCGGTGTTGCCCGGGAATCTGCTTATCTCTATCTTCTTGGCATAAATGAGCTAAATGACAAAATTCATTATTGTCAATTGTCCGTAAAAGAATACCCGCCATGTGCTGCTATGCCTACACAGGAATCTATGTATTTGTTTCGATCTTCTTGCCTTCGATGAAAGACAAAAATGGTTATTGTGAGTTATCCGTAAGAGATAAACATATGCTGTCAAGGACTTTTCTGTAGAACTTTTTGAGATATTCAATTCTGTGTACATTAATTTTGTGTATTTGTTATGGTTTAGGCATCGTAAGCCATTTAAATGTCCAAAGAGCTACTTTGTTCACGTTTTCCTCTACAAAGGGCGATTTTAAGGGTGTAGGATTTGAGTACCACAACTCTCTTATAGCCTATGTTCATCCCGGGAATCTCCTGAACATTTTGCAAAAAGCCCCATCACAATCGGATCAACGGTATGGCCGCGCATAAAGTACGAAGAAATAAACATTTTTATATATTAGAAGATTAGAGTGCAAAATAAATTATATGCGTATTCTCGAAAAAAATCAGTTCAAGGTAAATGTTTGTAGGTTATCCCATCCAAATGTGAAATAAATAAAGAATTCAGTGTTGAAAAAGCTCGTAGGCCTATGAGTAAAGCTGTTACTGGGTAGGGGAATACAGCGCAGGATGATTAGCATGACAGAGTTTTTCTTTAATTGATTTCGCTATCTCTAGTAAAAAGCAGGTACTCACTTATTCACATAAGACTTAGTAAACTGTATAATCAAAGAAAATGTTATCCTAAAGTCTAACCGAGAATCGAAACATTTCTAGATAAAAATTAAATATAGATTATTGCTGCAGCATGTATTCTATTCTCTCAAATTGCGAATTAATAATGGACAATAAGAAAAATTATCGATTATTGTTTCAACCATTAATTCCAAATATATAATCTCTGCTGTGTTCAGATTTCATGTTTACATTTTTTTAATCTTCCGCTTAAAAATATATTTATATTTTTTTGACATTTTCTTATTAACTAACTTATACTGTTTCTAAATTTCAGCAATTCAAATTATACAGCCTTCCTATATTAAAAATATCTATAAAAATTAAATATATTTTATGTTATTTAGCCTTTCCAATTTTGTCATTTTACTTCTGAATATACAAACTTTCATCTAATAAAAGTGTATTTAAGTATTTAATTGATATTGAAAAGAAGATACAGATATATATATATATATATATATATATATATATATATATATATATATATATATGGAGAGTATAATACATATATAAGAAAAATAAGTGTTTGAATTGGATTCGCCTGGTAGTGTAATGGATATCACGCTGAGGTACAGACTCAGAGATCCGGGTTCGAATCCCGTCCAGGCATTTATTTTTCTTATCATACCATATATATATATATATATATATATATATATATGTGTGTGTGTGTGTGTGTGTGTGTGTGTGTGTGTGTGTGTGTGTGTGTGTGTCTAGTGAAAAAAATATCAAATGAAAGCAATGTTTACGGTTTATAAATAATGTGCGCATAGACTATGGCATGAGGTTTATACGCATCCCAAGTATAACACGGAATCGTCCGTGTCTGCAGAGATCACTACGCGAACAACTAAAACAACTGCATGAGTAACTATGAAAATACACCGTGTCCCATTCAAACCTCCCATATTTTAATTAATCAAAACTCTCAAAGTATGCGGAATTATGAAATGAGGTTGGTATTAAAAGAAAGAGAAACTGAAATAATTTTTGTTTTCATTGTTGCAGTTAATTCATCTGTCGCATGTTGGACAATAATGACATAAAACCACGTTCGCCAGACATCGCTCCACTGGACTTCTTCCTCTAGGGGGGGGGGGGGTTCGTAAAAAACCGTGTGTTTGCGATTCCAGTACAAGATCTCTATGATGTACAAACCCGTATCCTTGGCACAATTGCAACAGTACCAATGGACATGTTGGACAGAACGTGCATGAAATCGAATGCAGACTTGATATTGTTCGTGCTACTAATAGTGCTCATAGAGAGGTGTTTTAGTGTGTGGCAATGAAAATTCTTAGAGTTTTTGTTAAGATCAATACCGACCTCATGTCACAATTCCGCACACTTTGTTAGTTATGATTAATTAAAATGTGGGAGGTTTGAATGGGATACACTATATGTCATTACAATATTTAAATCTACGTTCAACTAATATTTATAAGTAATGCCACGAGTGATTTCCATTTTATGTAGAGGATTTGGAAAACAAGAGTGACATTTGTTAGGACTATTTAACGAATAAAATTAAGCCGTTTACTCACAAATCATTATCTAAATATCGTTATTTTAAAATATTTATATATTGAATGTAAACGGCGATGTTTGAAAACAAATGAGAAATGTTTGGTTGTGTTTCATTTGTTCATCACTGCAACCTGATCATATTATTTATTGCCAAATAAGATCGCAATATTGTAAGAATGCACCCTAGTAGAGAAATAATGAAACACATCAAACTATATATTATAATCAACATTAAAGGATATTAATTAATTTTTTAGTAAAAAATTCTGTAAAATCAAAGAATCTGTTTGTTATTTGCTTATATTCAATGTATTTGTTGGATAAAAATAATGTTCTGAGCTGTTCAGAAAAAAATAAAGCTGATAAAGAGAAACCGATAAAAATTGAGGTAAAACAAAATTAATTGAAGCGTGATTGGTCATTGACTACCGTTTGGGGCATGAGTTAAATATTCACTGATTATTTCATGTGTCAATTTATATATCCTCCGGTCTATATCTGCACACGCCTCTGGTGTACCTACTGTGCACCTACTGTGCTTACGTATATAACAACTCTCTTAGGAGAGAAATTAGTCGCGTTGTCTTCACGTCCAAATGACTCTTCTTCCGTTGTCTAAAAATGGATATTATTACTCTACTCCCAGAGAAAGAAAGCCTCATGAAGGATTGCGGCTAAGGCGAACGCCGCGCTAGTCTAATTTGTATTGTACACTTCGAATACATAGTTTGGCAATGCGCTTTAACATAATTAAAAACTAAATAACATTTAAAGCTAGTGTGACGTCATTTGCCCTCCATGGTATCTTTACCTTGTCGTGGTGGAGTGGCTTGCGTGCTTAAATGATCCTGAGAGCTATGCCGGCGGTAGCATTGCTGCCGATAGGGTTACCCATGCCGGACTGGTCGAAAGATTGACGATCTTTCACCGTAAAAATACAACCGTCAAGAAATGCGGACATGGGTTCTACTGGGGTAAAATTTTCCGGAGGTCAAATAGTCCCCCATTCGGTTCTCCGGGCGGGGACTACTTCAGGGAACCCATGCCAAAGGCTCAAACACAGAGACATGTTCCTAGGAACATGGAATGTTAGGACTTTATAAAATAGTGGGGCACTAGAGATATTAACGTGGGATTTAGATAAATCGCTCTTGGATATAGTCGCTTTACAGGAAGTTAGGTGGCCAGGAGAAGGTAGTCAGGAATCAGGAAGCTTTGCATTATACTATGGGGGCGCAGAAAGACCTGCATTTGGAACGGGTTTTTTAGTCAGAAGGTGGATCCTATCCGCTATCCGAGATATTAAGTTTGTTAGTGATAGGATATCATACATAATTCTAAAGGGTAAACGACATGATTTTATAATTGTAAATGTACATGCCCCCACAGAAGATAAAGATGACAAGATCAAGGATGAGTTCTATGAAGAATTAGAATGCTTATTTGATAGCCTTTCACGATATCATATGAAAATTGTCTTAGGAGATTTTAATGCAAAAGTGGGGTGGGAAGATATATTCAAACCAACAAATAGGCAAATTCAGTCTTCATGAAGATAGTAACGACAACGGGTTTTTTTTAGAATTAGTCACATTTGCAACATCAAAGAAAGCTCATTGTTAAGAGCACAACATTCAAGGCATAAGGATATTCATTAATACACCTGGACCCGTCCCCAGATGGAGAAACTCGGAAACCAGATTAGATCATGGATTAGTGGATAAACGCTGGAACAGTAGCTAGCATCATTGATGTTAGATTAGTTAGAGGGACAGACTGCAATTCGGATCATCATCTGGTCAGAGAGTGAAATCAGGACAACGGGCTATCGCTTATAAGAGGAACAAACGCTAAAGATGATTCTGTAAAATATGAATTAAAAACTTGAAAAAATGATGAGATGCGGCTGGGAATATCCAATCAAAAGTGCCAATAGATTTGAAGTACTGGCAATTCTTCAGATGAACAACTGTGGCAAGCGAAGAAGAAGAAACTGATATAAATAAAGAATTGGGTGTTAAGGGCTATAAGATATACTATTCAATTGTCAGCATCAGAAAGCATTGGTTGTTTACCAAAAAAGAGGCAAAACAAGAAATGGTTTGATCAGGAATGTGCCGACATTGTAAAGAAAAGAAAGCTAGCAAAAATGAAATGGTTACACGAGCCAAATGAGGTAAATTTATAGCAATTGGGTAGTGTTAGACGGGAAACCACCAAGTTACTAAAGAGTAAAGAGAGGGAATTTTTGAGAGAGAAGATTAATGATCTTGAAATGAATGCAAAAATAGGAACATTAGAGAATTATATCAGGGAGTTAGTATAGAGAAGAAAGGGTTTCAGGCCAGAACAAACATAATTCGGAATGAAAATGGGGATATGATTGCAGACTCTAGGAGTATATTAAACAGATGGAAAAAGTTACTTTAATCAGCTATTAAATGTACTTACAGAACAAGGACATTGAGGAGGATAAGTTACAGACAGCAGAAATGTTAGTCGCAGAACCAAGTTCATTAGAGGTTGAAATGGCGATTGAAAAATTGAAGATGTATAAAGCATCAGGTTCAGATGAGATCCCAGCAGAACAGATAAAATCAGGGGGAGAAAAATTGATGGCCAAGATACGCTGGTTACTTAGTATGATTTGGGAAAAAGAAGCTCTTCCAGATGAATGGAAGGAATCAATTATCGTACCAATTTATAAGAAAGGAGATAAAACTGATTGCAACAACTACAGGGGCATCTCATTACTTTCAACTTCGTACAAAATTCTAACAAATATATTAGTAAGCAGACTTACTCCCTATATTGATGACATTCTAGGGGGTCATCAATGTGCATTTAGAAGAAACAGGTCTACAACAGATCAGATTTTAGAAAAGAAATGGGGAATATAATGGTACTGTACATCAACTATATGTAGACTTCAAAAAAGCATATGATTCAATTAAGAGGGAGAAGTTATATAGTATCCTGCTGGAGTTCGGAATTCCTAAAAAGTTAGTTAGACTTATACGAATGTGTTTAAATGGCTCAAAGAGTAGGGTGCGTGTAGGCAAACAGTTTTCAGACACTTTTGAAATCCAGAATGGGTTGAAGCAAGGAGATGCAATATCTCCTCTACTATTTAATTTTGTACTAGAGCATGCCATTAAATCTTCAGAGAATGAGGAAGGCTTACAACTGGTATTAATAAGCTGTTAGTTTATGCTGATGATGTAGTACTACTGGCCGATAGCGAGGAGATACTAAAGGCCAACAAACACACACACACACACACACACACACACACACACTATTGACTAGCACTAAGAAATTGGGACTGGAAGTAAATATCAATAAAACTAAATATATGGTCACACGTAGAAATTCAGTATATAATGGAAATGGACAGCTAATGACAAATGAGGGAAATTTTGAGGAAGTGGCTGAATTCAAATACCTAGGAACAATAATCACAAATAGGAATAAGATGCACAAGGAAATTAATGAAATGCTCAATTCTGGAAATGCGTGCTATTATGCATTACAGAGACTTTTGATGTCCCAACTCCTTTCAAAAAACCTCGAACTGAAAATATATAAAACTATTATTCTACCAATTATATTATATGGATGCGAAACATGGACTCTTTCTTTAAGGGAGGAAAGGAGATTACGAGTATTTGAGACTAAAGTACTTAGGAAAATTTTTGGACCAAAGAGAGATGACCAGACAGGTGAATGGAGAAGACTACATAACAATGAACTACATGGTCTTTATAGGAAGCCATATATAATAAGAACAGCTAAGTCTCGTAGACTGCGATGGGCAGGACTTGTTGCACGTATGGGGAATGAAAGACGTGCATGGAAGCTTCTTGTAGGAAAGCCAGAGGGAAAACGCCCAGTTGGTAGACCAAGAATGAGATGGGAGAACAACATTAACTATGATTTGAGGGAAGTAGATTATACAGGGAATGATTGGAAAGCATTAGCTCAGGATAGGGATGTATGGAGAGCTTATGTCCGCGCGGCCATGAACCTACGGGTTCGATAATGCCTGTGAGTAAGTAAGTGACGTCATTTGAGTGTAATAATCAAATTAACGGGGACCTACACCTTTAGCCATGAAAAATATGACATATTTCAGTTGTTTTTTCTCAGCAACAATGCTGGTTACGGAAATGAAATTTGGTATGTGGTATCTATATTACAATGTGAGCATGTTTGTGTACTTAAGTACAATCTAACTTCAGATGTTATGGTTAATTAAAAATATTCAATATGCCAGCTGAAAATTTTGCATTGTCTTACAGTTTCCCTGATAATTTTCCTAAATTACAATATATTTTAATGATTATTATTTTATTTTACTCACTAATGTTATAGCTAAAAAATATACAATTGTTTAATTAATTAAAGTGTAAATACTCTATTTTTCATTTTAAATTCATGCATACTCATTTTTGTTAAAATTTGTATTAAAATATTTTTAAAAAATAGGTACATCACTAATTGTAGTATATTTTGTCCATCTCTTTGAACTACATATAGCCTACATGCATCTCAATATCTTGAAAACTTTGGGAGTTATCAGGGAAACCGCATTGAAAAAATTAAGTTACGGAAAACAAGTAACAAACTTGCCGAAGGTATAGGTACCTTCTAAAATAATTAAAGGGCTGACTCGATTGACAGCATTGCACATTTTTAAATATAACTCGAAAGGTAATAGAGATGTCAATGAAAATCTGTCACTAATTTAAAGATAAAGTTTGAATTTATATCAATCTATATAAAAAAAATTGAAAAATTACTTTTTTTGACCCTCAAAGGTGTAAGTCCCCCCTTAACACAATAAATCTTATTCGATAAAAGGAACTAGTCTAATTTGTTATGTATAATACATCGGAACAACAATCACTAGCCAATGGTATTCGAGAAATGCATCTCCCTGCAAACTTATCATCACCGTTCGCACTAGTACGTCATTCCCGCACGGATACTATCTTTCAGTAGGGGTACAGTAAATACATTACTAAAATGTTTATTCAATTCTACTGTCAAAAACGTGAACAAAACAGAACATTTGGCTCTATGTAATCTCGATTTAGGTATCTTCACTACTCATCAGAATTACCTATGCACGCACATGAAGGATGTATTATAATATTCTCATATTTATCATAAGTAATGCCACGAGTGATTTCCAAATTATCGATAAATTCACGACTCACGAAGTAAGGAGTGAATGTATCTAGAGAATTTGGAAATCAAGAGTGGCATTTGTTAGGACTATTTAACGAATAAAATTAAGCTATTTACTCACAAATCATTATTTAAATATAGTTATTTTAAAATATTTATATATTTAATGTAAACGACGATGTTTGAAAACAAATGAGAAACGATTGGTATGCTTCATTTGCTTCTTTTATTCATCACTGCCACCAGATCATTATTTATTGCCAAAGGAACGTAATGTTGTAAGAATGCACTCTAGTGGAGAAAAAATGAAACACATCAAACTGTATATTAATTCATTTCTGAAGGCCTATGATATAAATATGATAATTATATTTTTCTTGGTTATTACCTGGGAAAAAATACATTTAAGAAAGTGCAAACAGTGGTTTCTTTTTTTGGTGGTATAATCAATTGCTACAAATGGTTTTATATTATCTCCCGCATGCGCTATGTGTTGACATTCATGCATTATATATACAATCTGGTAGCCGTATTTCTTAGAGAGTCAAAATAATGCTACGACCTATTCTGAATGTTAAAAAGGAGGTGCTTTCTTTATTATGATAAACTTTAGTTGGTACATTTTAGGCGAAACACGACTGTGATTGGTTGTAAATAAAAAATCATTGAACTGTGATTGGTCATTGACTCCCATTTGGGGCATGAGTTAAATAGTCAAGAGAATTTTTTTTACAAGTTTTATTGTGGCGATATTCATAACTTAGATCTTACGAACGAATAAAGACTGATGAGAGAGAGAGAGAGGGAGAGAGGGAGAGAGAGAGAGAGAGAGAGAGAGAGAGAGAGAGAGAGAGAGAGAGAGAGAGAGTGAGAGAGAGAATAGCAAATATATTAAAATATACAGACAATAGAAATAAATACGGAGAGAAAGAAATTTTATGAATTAAACTGACGACCATAGTATATAAGATTGTTTAAATGGAATTTAATTCAATTCATATTCACAGCTTTCTACATAATTAGTAACTTCTGAAGAAATATAAGTTACATTTAATTTAAAAATGTGAAAAATAATAAATTATTTCAATAATAAAATAATATTTGCTGTTTTTCGTAATTATTATTTTTAATATTTTCTGTGTGTTTTAGGTATTCCAGACTTGGGGAACCTGTGACAATTGGTAAGTCGTTGATTTGAACTTTTTAAAATTCAACTGACGATATTCAATTACAAATCTAAACGTAATAAAAATAGAAGCTTAATTTGAAACTTATATTTTTGTTTCTTGGAGAGATTGCAGACATCGGGTTGGAACAATGAAAGTTAGTAATTTATTTGACTGAAGAATGGATTCAATTTAATTTTTTAAACTCAAAATAAGTAATCTTTCACCGCCCTCTGTCAAGGGCAATTCCTTACATTTTGGACATTAACTCAGTAATGTAGTGTCCCTGTAATGAAGTCCATTTACTGGAGTGGACAGAGAAAGTCAGCAACATAAAAATTCCGCCCCTCTTTGCAAAGAACATTTATATACGATCTGGCTGTAACAAGTCTCAACAACTCTACCACCGCAACCAAATCTAAAATGTACTTTGTTCATTTGTCTTGTTTTCTGCTTCATTGATTTCCGCTATTCTAGTTTCTTCAGTTTGTTCCGCCCCCTTTTTTTAGTACAGCTCAAAACAGGCCATTTGAGCTCAATGTAAAACAAGTATTATTGAATATTTTAATGTTTGTAATGAAATATTCTGTAGCGCAGTCGCGGTTATACATAGAATGTAAGTAAATATTTTTAGTTAATAGTTGGTTGTTAAGTTAAGGTATTAAGTTGAAAGTTTTTATGTGAAATTTAAATTTTTGTTTATCTTTATACTGTTTTTGATGAGGCTATGAAATTTAATTAGTAGACTAGGAAACAATTAATTTAGTATTTGTACAATTATTCACAAAAATTAAGATTTTTTTATTTAATCCAATATTATTATTTGTTCCTAGAAACATATCTTGAAAAATATATACAAAATGTTAAGTGATCCCATTACAGGCCTTATTAGGCCCTTGAAGTAGTAGGACCTTTCTAGACAATGAGACATGATACTCATTTCCGTTAGAAGCTGAGTCGAACCCAGGGCTACGGCTCCACGCCACCAGAAAGGTTAGGTCAATTAAAAATTTCCTGACACTACTGCAACTCGAACCCCCGATCTTCCGGCTTGTTGCGTGTTGCCTTAGTGAACTGCGTTACGATTTGTACAGCTATTAAAATCGTATTTTAAAACTAAGGTTTATAGAACATTTAATATTGATATTTTTTGTCTATATTTTCACATACTTAAAAAATATTAGATTAGCAAAATATATTTAACTATTAATATACTGTATCCAATCTCCAAGGAAGGTCTGAAGCTATCCCAAATCATTAGAGAACATTGTCTTACTTTAAACTGGATAGTGAATAAAAAATAAAAACAATATAAATGATTGATAATTCAAGTATTGTTTAGTGTGCGACCTGAGTTCTCTACCTCAAATATTGTTTGTCAAATATTGGTTTCTGTTTAATATAATGATTTAGTTTATTTTTATACAATTGACGTATGCTCTCTTCTTGAAGTAAATGTACTTTAAATGTCATATAGTTTTCAATATTTTGCTTTGCAAAGTTCTCCATGTCATAGGTATTGCTTTTTTGTTATAAGTAGTGATCACTTCCAATATATTTACCTCTATATTTTGTCTATGCCCCGTAGCCGAGTCGTTAGGGCAGGAAGCCTTGGCGCAGAGCTACGGGACTTGCGCTGGTTCGAGTCTCCATGAGGGAAGAAAGTTTCTCATGGTATTTTAGTCAGTATGGGAACGTGCCCACACAGCATCGTGAGGCATTTGGGTAGCTACAATAAGCAGCTGTTCCAGGTTGAGAAAACCAGCTATAACGGCTGGGGGACTCGACATGCTCACCACATGTCAACCCTACTCTGTCTAGATAATCATCTACCTCTGTGAGTGACACATGTGGATGTGATGCCAGCAGCCGGCTGGTAGGCTAAGGGCCTTTCAGGCCTGTCGCGCCATGGAATAATAATACTCTTGTTTCATGAACAATAAATGATCATAAGTAATGCTACGAGTGATTCCCAAATTATAGACCAATTCACTCCTCAAGAGTGGCATTTGTTAGGACTATTTAACGAATCAAATTAAGCTGTTAACTAAAAAATAATTCTTTGAAGATGGTTACCGGTGTTTTAAAATATTTACAGTATATAGTTAATGAAAACGGCGATATTTGAAAACAAATTAGAAATATGAGGTTATGTATATTCACTGCAACTCGATCATATTATTTATTGCCAAATATTGTAAGAATGCACTCTAGTGGAGGAATAATGAAACACATCTAACTATTATAATCAACATTATAGGTTAATCATTTATACTTTGAATAAACAACTCAGTAAAATCACTGAATCTGTTCATTATTTGCAATATCAATGTATTTGTTGGAGACAAATAATGATCTAACCTGTTCAGAATATTAAAAAAGGAGGAGCTTTCTTTATCACAAAAGCAGGAACTGATAAAGATAAATCGATAAAGATCGAGGTGAAACCGACTGTCATTGGTGTAAAACAGAATTCATTGAAACGTGATGGGTCATTACTACCATTTGCGACGTGAGTTAAATAGTCAAAATAAAAAAAACAGTTGGAATTTGAAATGTGGTTCAGTAATTAAAAAATAATTGCTTAGAATATCCATTTTCCACACCCTTACTCTAGTAGATAAATATAAATTAAGACCGACTAGGGAACTTTATTTTACTAGCCTCTGCCATATGTAGGTTAGATTTTTTATTAATATTTATTTTTAAATCATTTAAATAAATAATTCTATATGCTATGTACAGAACACATGTAACTAATGGATGAATTACTAAGTATTTATAATGATACAAAAATTATGTAAAATGAACTGTAAAGTCATAGCAGATAGCACGGGAGAGTTGGGTAGGAAATTTGTCTAATTGATTGAAATGCACCTGTAGAATCCATTTGATGGGAAACGAAAGCTTATGGACCATAGAATCCAATTAGTTGCTAATGTTACGGTAATATCATTAAAACTAACGACAACTGCCGGTCATTTGGAAAATAGAAAATATCCAACAACCAAAAGTAAGAATATATATATAGGACATTTACTGAACCCACGATTTTATAATTATGTAGTCTTAAACGTTTGTTTCTATATCAAATGTACTGTAAGGAAGTAAGCGTATCCAAACACATCATATCAAATATACTGTTAATATCCCTTACTGGTACATTATATAGGCATATATAGTAATTTACTTCACACATTTTAAATGTGTTATACAGGATATTTCTAAATTAGACCGACAAACTTTGGGAGTAGATAGTTAACCTTCATTGAAGCATATTTTGTTAAGGAACCTGTAGGATGTGACGCTTCTTTCCAGTCCAAGAGGCGTCTTAGAGAAACAGATGGAAGGAAGTAGGTACGTGCAAATAAGTCATTCTGTGTCACATAATTTTGTTTATTAATCCAAACACTTTACAGAAAAGCAGAATCAAAACGCACTTAGTTCTAAAAAAGATAAGAAAACAAAATTCACTCCTGTGTTGCATTGCCAGTATGGATCCAGTTTATTGCCCCATCACAAACAAGAAGTGGTGGAAGACACGCTCATTGATATCCAAACAGTGCATGGATTTGCCATACTTTGTGGTACCAGGAGTTTCCCTTATTTCAGCTGCTGCGCCGACAATGCGTGCCACAAGATCTTCTTCAGAGTCAATATCGGTTTCATTAACCATTGCTTTCATGTAGCCTCACAAAAATAATTCTAGGCAGGTCAGGTCAGGCTAGCCTACCGGCCAGTGAATAGGCCCACCCCAACCTATCCAACGAGCGCCGAATGTAGCTGTCAGATAGCCACGAATTCATTCCCAAAGTGAGGTGGTGCCCCGTTATGTTGAAACCAAATGCTGCATCTGATATTCAGAGCTATAATCTACGACACATTGAACTGTACAGTACAGTATGTACAGCAGCACTGAATAGCACAACAGAATGAGGTTCACCCACCCTCTCTTGTTCCGACTAAGGATAACGACAGATCGTACCAATGGATGTAAACAAACTTGCTGTAATTGATACCGAGTGCTACTGAGCTCCGGAAGTAAACAAACCAAGCGATAGTAGTAATGACAACTCCTCTTGGACTGAAAGGTGTTTACCCGTTTCCTTGAATCCCTTCCTGTAAGATCCCTCTACCACGTAAACGAAGCGTCGCAGACCATGGTTCCTTAACATAATGTGCTTCAACGAATGTTATCTATCTGGTCCCAAACTTCGTCGGTCTAATTTAGAAACACCCTGTATATGAAAGTTGTTAACAAAGAAAACTTTAATGATTACTGAAGTGGATTTCATTAAGCGGAAATGATTAATTTCTCAACTCCGACTATAGTATGGATGCTACAATAAAGTTACTTTTAGGTAAATAAATGAATTTTTAATTAAATTGTTGTTTATTTATTTTAAACAACGAGAAAGAGGTCCACTTAGCCATCCTTTGAAAGTAAATCAATTTCAAAATTGTATTCAATGCTACCATAGCAACAATTAATAGAATAAATAAAATACATTATTTATTCCTGATATTAACTCACTCAAAATTAAAATAGCATGACCTTAAGGCCAGTATTCAAGAACCAAGCTGTCTAGGCCAGGCCACCTCCGTCTTCCGTAAGTTGAGGTTCTCATCTTTTAATTGTTCCCGGAAACTTTTTTTTATAAATGCTGTTAGCACAAGATGTTGAATAGAGTGAACCAGTTAGAGTAGGTTCTGCATGACCTACGTAATTAACCACGGAGAGACGGGCTGCTCTTCGCGGAAAGCTTGGTTGTTGAATACCAGCCTAAAAATACGAGGGCGGATCGGAAAGTAACGTACAATAATTTTTTTCTGCCTTGCTATTGCAGCTAGAATGTTGAAATTTCATAGAGATATAGTTTGAAGTTTTCACTACAGATGGTATTTTTTTCTCAGGTGCACCTCTTGCGAGAGAAGCTTGAACTATGCAACAAAGATGGCGCGCATGCTCCAGTCGTCCACCTGTGAGGAACAGGGCGGATCGGAAAGTAACGCACAATAATTTTTTTTAAAAAGTTTAATAGTAAAAAAAAGGAAAAAAATCACAAATGAACTTACATCTTTTACCTACTTTTCGACATAGTCACCAACTTTCTCAACACATTTTTCCCATCGTGTTACCAGTTTCAATATGCCCTGTTCGTAGAAGTCCGTTTGGTTGGAGTGTAGCCATCTGCGCACTGCTGATTTCACTTCCACATCTGTCTCAAAGCGTTTGCCGGCCAGGAATTTCTTCATGGGACCAAACAGATGAAAGTCCGATGGTGCGGGATTGCTGCTGTTGTCGGCCGGCCGGAGCGTGGCGAATCACTAAGGTTCACGCGTCCCTCTTGGAAGAATGTGCACCACCTGGAGACATTGCTACGGTCCATACAATCATCCCCATACACGCCACGCATGTCCCTGTGAATTTCACTGGGTTTATGCCCTTTGGCCCACAAAAATCGAACAACACCTCTCTGTTCCTCACAGGTGGACGACTGTAGCATGCGCGCCATCTTTGTTGCATAGTTCAAGCTTCTCTCGCAAGAGGTGCACCTGAGAAAAAAATACCATCTGTAGTGAAAACTTCAAGCTATATCTCTGTGAAATTTCAACATTCTAGCTGCAATACCAAGGCAGAAAAAAATTATTGTGCGTTACTTTCCGATCCGCCCTCGTATAAATAGGTATATAATTATATATTACACAGTTGAAATGCAGAAGATGAAACATTGTTATGAAAGGCCTTCATATTTTAATTACTTGACAAAGTTTTCTAACAGAACTTTATTTTAGTTGAGGACGATTGATTTATCAGGTACAAATTTCATATTTTCAATATTTTATGAGTCCTCCGTGGTGGTCTCGGGGTAGCGTGCTGCCTTGTCACGCAGCGGGCCCGGGTTCGATCCCCGATCGGGACAGTTTTTCTGGGTGAGGTTTGTATCGGGGTTTTTTCTCACCTGTAAGACAAATGTCAGGAAAACTTTAAGGCCCGAACGGTCCCCGAAATCATATGGCCATCGCAATCATCATCATTCATATTCATCTCAGGTTAAGCTTAGGATTAGGGACTCTCCTGGCTCACCATTATCATCATCATCTCCCATCATATCATCTGGGCAAATTAACTCCGCCTTTCAGGCGCCCCAAACTCAGAAGTGGGTTACAAATACGTCATGCGAGGAGAGAAACCAGGAATGTCGAAAGACAAACCTGGTGCATTTGAAAAAAAAAATGTTTTATATGAATAGTAATGGTAAATAAGAATCTTCTTTTTTCTTGAAAGCCCATGTTTCCCTTAGCAGAGATTTAGGCGCTCTCCCCCCTACAGGGAAGTATTTGAACCATGCTAATTTAGTTACACTTGTTTTCGTATAGATGTCATTTGAGTGGTCCTTGGTCAGCGTTCCGCCTCATATTGTCATCTAGGAAACCAAGGTAGTACTAGGACGGGAAAATTCTGTAACTTTTGATTAGAGGCTTTTTCATTCAGGCTTAAGGATCTTTTACGAGCCTGAAAATCTTCAGACTCGGAACCTACGGTTTAAAGTCTCTCCCGGAGGACTTGCTCCTTGGATTTTTCCATCCTAAAAAAATTCATCGACCGCGGCCGGGTTTAAACCCGCGACCCTTGGGACCAGAGGCAAAATGAATCTACTTTTTAAAATCCATTCTCGATGGAGAAGCTAGTTAAACTATTTACCTAGTCGTACTTTGTTGTATCATATAAACTTGCAATAATAATAATAATCAGACCTTGTTACAGGATCACAAAGGTACAAGACTAACATTTGGATTGCAGGGAATTGACGTAATGACTCCTGAGGTAGGGTGACACAGTCAGCCTTTAGTTAGTTTCATAACAGAATTCATTAGGCAGTAATGTTAATTATTTTCTGTACTAGAAATACAATACCGTATATATTTATGTGTGTAAGTGTGAATATTTATTTTGTGTCCTACTGTGAATTAATTTTAACGTGTTCTGGCAACGAGTAAGGCTCCATCTCCCATTTACCTTGAACCACCACAACGAAAGCACCATGTTTTTTTTTAAGTTCATGCGGTTCGGTACGCTAGACAATGGTAATACTTACTTACTTACTCACTGCCACTATCGAACCCGTAGGTTCAGGGCCGCGCGGACATAAGCTCTCCATACATCCCTATCCTGAGCTAATGCTTTCCAGTCATTCCCTGTATAATCTACTTCCCTCAAATCATAGTTAATGTTATTCTCCCACCTCATTCTTGGCCTACCAACTGGGTGTTTTCCCTCTGGCTTTCCTACAAGAAGCTTCCATGCAAGTCTTTCATTCCCCATACGTGCAACATGTCCTGCCCATCGTAGTCTACGAGACTTAACTATTCTTATTATTTCTGGCTTCCTATAAAGACCATGTAGTTCATTGTTATGTAGTCTTCTCCATTCACCTTTCTGTTCATCTCTCTTTGGTCCAAAAATTTTCCTAAGAACTTTATTCTCAAAAACTCGTAATCTCATTTCCTCCCATAAAGTAAGAGTCCATAATAGCACGCATTTCCAGAATTGAGCCTATGTTTAATTTCTTTGTGCATCTCATTCCGATTTGTGATTATTGTTCCTAGTTATTTGAATCCAACCACTTCCTCAAAATTTCCCTCATTTGTCATTAGCTGTCCATTTCCATTATATAATGTATTTCTATGTGTGACCATATATTTAGTTTTATTGACATGTACTTCCAGTCCTAATTCCTTAGTGTTACTCAATAGTGTGTGCTTGTTGTCCTTTTGTATCTAGACAATGGTAATAATAATAATAATAATAATAATAATAATAATAATAATAATAATAATAATAATAATAATAATAATAGCGACAATGACGAAGACAAAAAATGTCTAACTCAGCTAAACTCCATGGTGCGACAGGCCTAGACAGCTCTTAGTTTACCAGTCGATGCTGGCCTCACATCCACAAGTGTTAATCTCAGAGGGGGATGATCGTCTAGCCAGTAAAAGGGTGACATGTGGTCAGCATGTCGGGTCCCCCAACAGTAACAGTTTTTCTCATCCTGGAGCCAATATACTTATTGTAGCTATTCAAATTCCTCACAATGCTAGATGTGTACCATTCCCATACTGGCCGAATTACATGAGAACATTTCTTATCCCATGGGAACACGAATCAGCGTACCAAAGCATCATTACTTAACACTTAAAATTCATAATGTATCCTTTTGGACACATCAGTTGGTTTAATTAATTTCATGTATCAGATAAATCAGAAGAAAACGAACAAATATAAACCAATTAAATGTGTATCCAATTATACAATATACATAATAATAAGTTATACAAGATTTTGTTTTCACTGCGGTACGCCACATTTAAATAACAGACACAAAGAATTTGTGTTTTACCAATTTAAGGGTTAAATCGATCGGCTACGACGAGACCTACAAAAAAGACAACAATAAACAACAATAAATAATAACAAATACTAATGCGTACTAAAATTCCTAACCAATAATACTTAAGACATATGAACTTTGCAAGATAAACATTTTTTTCCATCCGCTGAAGTAGCATTGCATCCTCATATGCAGTGAGTCCCGGTTCGATCACTCGTAGGAACAGGTTTCCTGGGTGATGGTTTTTTCGAAGTTTTTCCTCGCTTGTAAGACAAATGTCAGGATATTTTAAGGCCCATATGTTCCCCTTACATTATCTGTTCATCACAGTCATCATCATATTTGCATGTTTATTATGAATATGTGAGTAAATGGTGTGTTTGGACTTAAATGTTCGTGTTACCTTCGAGGCCCTAGTGGCATGGAACATACGTATAAACGTATTTATAAGTCGATTAAACTATGATGCAGAAACATTTTGCAAATATCGATCTTAAATTGTAGTTATCTTACTTTTATTATTTTATTTGTGGCTAGGTTTGTTGGCTATTATTTTAACTCTTTTCTTCAGTAAATAAACATGAGGATTAAAGATGATGCCATTGAGCAAGTGGAGAGCTTCAAATACTTGGGTTGTACTATCAGTAGTAACATGAACTGTGGTCAAGAAATAAAGCAGAGGATAGCAATGGAAAAAGAAGCTTTTAACAAGAAGAGAAGCATTTTCTGCGGATCTTTGGAAAAAGAATTACGGAAGAGGCTAGTGAAGTGCTTTGTGTGGAGTGTAGCATTGTATGGTGCAGAGACTTGGACATTACGACGGACTGAGGAAAAGGGACTCGAAGCTTTTGAGATGTTGATATGGAGAAGGATGGAACGTATAAAATGGACACACTAATAAAAAATGGAGATGTGCTACACAGAGTAGGTGAAGGAAGAACAATGCTGGAACTCATAAAGAAGAGGAAAAGAAATTGGATTTGCCACTGGCTAAGAAGAAACTGCCTACTGACGGATGACCTAGAAGGAATGGTCAACGGAAAGAAAGTTAGAGGCAGAAAAATACATCAGACGATAGACAATATTAAAATAAATGGTTTGTATGCGCATACAAAAAAGGAAAACTGAGTTAAAGAAAGAGTGGAGAGTGCTGAGTTTGCAGTGAAAGACCTGCTCTTGGGCAGAACACTATGTATATATATTTTTCAGTAATTTACATTCAACAATGTTTCGGTTGAATGTAATTTACACAACTATCAGGAACTTATTGCATATTTTAATTATATCTTGGAGTATGAAAGAAACCACGAAACAACACAATCAGCTTGGGCTGCCCTGAAATTTAAACATAAAATGCCAGGGAATTTTCTGTTCGTCAAAAAAAATCATAAAAAAGCGTGAGGAATATGTAGACCTATAGGATAACAAACTTGGCACAACATTTTACAAATTTGTATTCGTATTTATTTAATTATAGTGTAAATATGTAATTACAAACATTTTGAATATGACTAATGGGCAGTAGCTAGTGCTCGGGCACACTCTCAAGACAAACAATAACATAATACAATTAGATATACAAAAATTTACGTAGGTAAATAATTATTCATCTTACCGATTCGTTGGACCCTGATATTTATAAATTAGGCATCCGATCCCATGAGCACATTGTCCTTTATATCCCTCTTCATGACATTGCTATTATCATAATATTTTTGCGCGATAGTGCGTTTTGTCGTACTTACAGCAATGGCGACCATGATTGAAAGTTCAACTTCCTACATTTCAATATTGCCAACCTAAATAACTATACTGTAATATTACATATACACTCACGTGCGGGAAAGTAAAACCACTGCCCTCTACGTAGGCCTATACTATGTACAATGTATATACAAAAAATATCCAAAAGGAGTGTTAATGTACATTTTACGAAGCAAATCACTGCATTTTAAATGAACTGAACTTTATTTGAAACAATATAAAACAATAAATACGTACTTGCGGCCATTTTATCAATAATTGTTCTCAAGGCCTCCTGTTGTTTCAAATAATAAACATTGCCCACACTGTTAACGTTACTCAGTTGTTTATAATGAACGCACATATTTCCAACAAAGATGTTATTTTACTATTATTTAATATTTTGAAAACACCATCGCCCAACAAATAATGTACAACGCACGTTTGTGAAGTATTTTACAGAATCTCGGAAATTAAAAACCTAGCTGTCGCTCAGTTTTTAAACATTTTCCTCGATTCTGTAAATACCACTTCCCAACCTCGCATCGTAATATATTATTACAGTTCCTCTTGCTAGAATGTAATATTCTATTTCATTCTGTGTCAGAGATGGCCAAACTATAATATCTTCAGAAGGTAATTTAAGATTGTTTTTATTAACTAACGTAATTATATTTTTTAACAATTTATAATGTTTCTCTTATTTAATGAAAACACTATTAACATTTATCCATAATAACATAAGCTGAAGTATTATATGTAAGCGATATATACATTTTTTAACTACATAACTAACTCATTGGTACTATCAAACCCGTGGGTTCATGGCAGCGCGGACGTAAGCTCTCCATACATCCATATCCTGAGCTAATGTTTTCCAATCATTCCCTGTATAATCTACTTCCCTCAAATTATAGATAATGTTATTCTCCCACCTCATTCTTGGTCTACCAACTGGGCGTTTTCCCTCTGGTTTTCCTACAACAAGCTTCCATGTACGTCTTTCATTCCCCATTCGCGCTACATGTCCTACCCATCACAGTCTACGAGAGTTAACTGTTCTTCTTATATCTGGCTTCCTATAAAGTCCATGTAGTTCACTGTTATGTAATCTTCTCCATTCATCTCTCTGTTCATCTCTCTTTGGTCCAAAAATTTCCCTAAGAACTTTATTCTCAAATACTTGTAATCTCCTTTATAGATAAATTCGTTACATTTTATTATTTTCTTTGTATTTTTTTAAGTATGGTAGATAGGAGCTGTTCTTCTTTCGGGTATATTTTATTATTCATTTTTGTTTTAATTATCATTAACTGTATTGTGTTAATAGATACAACTTTTACTGATGTACAGTTTGACCAAATAATCGTTCAGAATCTAATATTATTGGGATTTCTGTAACACAAACGTAATTGTTCTTGTGAGTGAAAACGGAGGACACATGGCCTTAACTCCAGATTAAATAAATAAAATAAAATATTACATTTGGTATATGTGTCGTATGCATGAAAACTAGAAGTAAGAAAAAAATGATTTTCGAACAATATTGGGAGCTAAATATGGAAATCAAAAGTATAAATGTGGTTCGATGGAGAATGAAAGAGGAGAATGAATCTTCTTGTAGGAGAACCAGAGGAAAAGCGCCCAGTAGATAGGCCAATGTAGTGGAGAATAAAATTAACCATGATTTGAGGGAAATAGATTATACAGAACATGATTGGAAAATATTAGCTCAGGTTAGCATTATATGGAGAGCTTATGTCCGCGCGGTCACTAACCTACGGATTCGATAATGCCAGTGAGTTAGTTTGTTAAAGTAATATTAACCTGAATTACACATTGTTTAGATGAATTACTGATTACCTTTTTACATACAAATGGGCGAATTAATAATATTATTTATGCGCTGCTTGTTGGATATGTGCCTTGCAATTTCAGTTCTGCATTTGCTATTATTCTGATTACTGATATCTGGATTAATTTTCATTATGGAGTTATATAACCTTGCGCTGAAATTACTAATTTGTCTCAAGCATTGAGTTAAACAGCATTTGGCTTAAATTAAAATCTTATATTAATTTTGTCAGATATTGTGATTACACATATCAGATTTATAATGATGATTCTTTTGTGGTAATATATGAATAAAATATTTTTAAAAAAATCTAAATTGTTGGAGTCATTAAATTTTGTATAATGAGCTTTCAACACTTTAAAAATTTATATGAAGCACCGTTGAGGTTATGCAAGTTCTACGTAGGTAAAATAACAAATTTCAACACGAGATACTCCGAACTTTCAAAACTTTGATTAATAACGAAGAAAAATCAAGTTTTGCTAAACACATACTAGAAAGGGATCATCAGTTCGACAACATCGATAACTTTATGTCAGTACTACACAGAGAGTGCAACAACAAGATCAGCATCCTTGAAGATATAAAAATTCTAAAAGAAGCGTAGTATACAGACCTACTCAATGAGAACACACCCGCAGACATAAACCCATTTTACAGCTTATACACATCATCAGTACCAGTTAAAATGCAGAGGGTGAAACATTGTTTTTGAAAGACCTCCATATTGGAATAACTTGATGAAGTTTAATAATTTAGTTGAGGACGACTGACTTACCAGGTACCATTTTTTTTATTTAAATCATCTTTGTTGTTTAATCCAATTATTCAAAGTTTTGTGTTCATTTGTGCTAATACCGTATTGGCAGTGAAAATAGCTTTGATATAGACTAAACAATAACTCAACTTAATAAACTCTATGGCGCGATAGGCCTACAGGACCTTTAGCATACCATCTGGCTTAGGTATCACATTCCGATTTCCGATTGAGGGTCTTTCCACTTTTCAGCGGTTGCCCTTTTACCAGCCGGCTGCTGGCCCTCCACATCCACATGTGTCAATCACAGAGGTAGATGATCAACAGCCAGTGTAGGGGTGACATGTGGTTAGCATGTCGAGTCCCCCAGCCGTTATAGCTGGTTCCTCAACCTGGAGCCGCTACTTATTGTAGCTACCCAATTGCCTCACGATGCTGGGTGGGCACCGGTCCCATACTGGCCGAAATACCATGAGAAAATTTCTTCCCCCATGGAGACTCGAACCAGCGCAAGTCCCGTAGCTCTGCGCCAAGGCTTCCTACCTTAACCGCTCGGCTACGGCGCGGGACGGTATCACATTCACAGGTGTTAATCACAAAGGTAGACTATCTTCCAGCCAATATAGAGTGGTATGTGGTCAGCATGTCAGGTCTCTACATGTTATAGCTGGTTTTCTCAGCCTGGAGCCTCTACTTGCCCAAATTCCTCACGATGCTGGGTCCAATATTGACCGAAATTGCACGAGAGAATTTCTTCCCCCATGGGAAATCGAACCAGCGCAGCACAAGACCCGTAGCTCCGTATCAAGACATGGTGCATTAATCCGCACGGCGTAGGACAAACGTATAATATATTTACAGTTTTTACAATTGCTACTGCTTTCTCTTACGGTACCTTTTAAAATACTTTCATTGGGGATTCTTTACAACACGTGACGTAAAAATTTTCAAGTTCTAATCAAGCACCATGCGGATACGCCAACAAACGCGAAGCGGTTTACACTATGGAATCGTGGGATGCAGCCAACATATACACGGTATTTAACGAACCTAAAAGCTAACCTAGCGTTATTTAAGTACTCTACCCTGTGAAAGACCAATCTAAAAGCTAACCTAGCGTTATTTAAGTACTCTACCCTGTGAAAGACCAATCTGAAAGCTAACCTAATGCATTTAAGTACTCTAACCTGTGATAGAATGCAACCCCCAAAAATAAATAGTAAGTTCTGAAATTCTGAAGTATATGTGTACAGTTAATAAGTATTTTGTACTGTCTGCACTGGAACAGTCTTTGTTGTTGTTGTGTAGGCTATTCGTGAAAATCAGTAGGCCTGTGGCTGCCACGTCTTCATGCTACGTATATAGTTAAATGTCATAGATACATTTATTGAAATAATCGTTAGATAAAATGTAGAAATCATTGTAAATGGAGGGAAATAATTAAAATAATAAAACCCTAAGAATAAAATATGACAGGAGGTTATGAAGGAATTAAACAAGTTGCGTCACTGATTGTAAAGAACAGCCCCTACATTTATATTGACATTTTCATCTCTGCAAATGTAAGGCACTATTAGTGAGCATGCTGTACGTCAGTTTATAGTCCATACATGAACATGCATGATGTACTTAAACATAGTTGACAAAGAGAGACATCTATCTTCGGTGTTAGGAGACAACCTCCTGCTGGATTAGTGTAACCAGTAGAGAACAAAAAACAAAACACCAAAGTACTAGAATTAGCATAATTTTGTTAAGATCGTTGCATTTTATGGAACCCTTTCCGTCTCCTTTAGATGCCGACAAATGATTGTCATGCTACTTTACATGTTACGTTCACATTTAGTGTTGTTTTTAACAGACGATGACATTTTTCAATGACAGAAGATTGCCTCCCTTTCACAGTACAGCGAGTTTCCACTCTGTAATGGAGACACAATATGCCCTTCTATCCATATAATTGGTAAAATAAAATTACTAAAATGAATATGGTAACATAAGAGGTCAAAGAAATTCTAAGTTCAAAATAATATATATGGGCATGTCAATGAGATATTATAGAATTTAAAACATTTATATTGTCACTTTGTTCAAAGGGTGGAGATTGAAAATAATGTTTTGCGCGATAGTGCGTTTTGTTGTATTTACAACAATGGCGAACATGATTGAAAATTCAACTTCCTACATTTCGGGGTTGCCAACCTAAATAACTATACTGTAATAAAATAACTATAATGTAATATTACATATTACAAAACGCGTGAGACATGTAAAATCACTGTACTCTATGTATACTATATACAATGTATATACAAAAAATATCCAAAGGGTAGTGCTAATATAATAATAATAATAATAATAATAATAATAATAATAATAATAATAATAATAATAATAATGCTTTATTTTAGCTGGCAGAGTTAAGGCCATAAGGCCTTCTCTTCCACTCAACCAGCGAATTGTATTATACGAAACAAATCACTTCATTTTAAATGAACTGAACTTTATTTTAAACAATATAAAACAATAAATACGTACTTACCGCCATTTTGTCACTAATTGGTCTCACGGCCTCCTGTAATTTCAACTAATAAAGATTGCTCATACTTTTAACGTTAGTCAATTGTTTATAATGAACGCAAATATTTCCAACAAAGATATTATTTTACTATTATTTATTACTTTGAAAACACCGTCGCGCAAAAAATAATATACATCGCACGTTTGTGAAGTGTTTTACAGAATCTCGGAAATTTGCTTGCTTCTGTAAAACCACTTCCCAACCTCGCATTGTAATGTACTATTATATATGAGAATCTTATAAAACTTTGATATTTTTATTTATTAAATAAATAATGGATTTTAATCAAGTAAACACCAGATCAATTAATCATAAGTAATGCCACGAGTGATTTCCAAATTATCGATAAAATCACGACTCACGAAGTAAGGAGTGAATTTATGTAGATAATTTTGAAATCAAGAGTGGCATTTGTTAGGACTATTTAACGAATAAAATTAAGCTGTTTACTCACAAATCATTGTTAACTATAGTTATATTAAAATATTTAAGTATTTAATGTAAACGGCGATGATTGAAAACAAATCAGAAATGTGAGGTTATGTTCATTCACCGCTGCTTGATCATATTATTTATTCAAATAAGATCGCAATATTGCAAGAATGTACCCAAGTGGAGAAATAATGAAACACATCAAACTATATATCATAATCAACATTACGAGTTATTCATTTATTTTTTTAGTAAACAACTCAGTAAAATCAAGGAATCTTTTCATTATTTGATATATTCAATGTATTTGTTGAAGAAAAATAATGCTTTGACCTGTTCATAACATTAAAAAGGACGAGCTTTCTTTATCACAAAAGAAGGAACTGATAAAGAGAAATCGATAAAGAGCGAGGTGAAACACGACTGTCATTTGTTCTAAAACAACATTAATTGAAACGTGATTGGTCATTGACTAGCATTTGTGGCATGAGTTAAATAGTCAATCTAATTTAGTTACGCTTATTTCCATAGACATGTCAGCGAGGGACAAGTCGATAATTAATCGCCTCAAAGAGCCACCTAGTATGTATCTAAAGGTATTACTTTGATAAGAAAGCTCGATTAAATTTTGCTCAGAGGGTCTAAATTAGGTTTGAGGTTCTTTAACAAGCCGGATAATCTTCAGGCTCAGGACCCACGTCTTAAAATCCCTCCACTAGAACTTTTTCCTTGGATTTTTCATCATGTAGCCTATTTAAATAAAAAGCTCCATTGCGCGGACCTACCATATGACTGCTGGCCTCGCAAGTACATGAGATTGACACTCATACAGCAGTATAGGGATGACATGTGGTCAGCATATCGGTCTCCCATAAGCTATATCTCGTTTTCTCAATCTGCAACGTTACTATCCAAATTCCTCATGATGCTGTGAAGTCAGTTTTGTTTCATACTGGCCGAAATTCCGTGAGAAAATGTGTTCGCGAATGGGTCTCGAACTAGCGCAAGACCCAAAGCTCAGCACCAACACTCATTTACAGGATGTAATTGTGGAAAATTCAATTTTTAGACTATAGTGCGTTTTGTCATACAGCAATGGCGACCACGATTCAAATTTCAACTTCCTACATTTCGGGGCTGCCAACCTAAATAACTATACTGTATTATTACATATTACAAACCACGAGTACGAAGTAAAACCACTGCCCTCTATGTATACTACGTAGAATGTATAAACAAAAATATATCAAAAAGGTACTGTTAATATACATTACACGAAACAAATCACTGCATTTTAAATGAACTGAAATTTATTTGAAACAATATAAAATAATAAATACGTACTTACCGCCACTTTATAACTGATTGTTTCACGGCCTGCTGTATTTTCAACTAATAAACATTGCCCACATTGTTAACATTAGTCAGTTGTTTATAATGAACGCAAATGTTTCCAACGACGATGTTATTATTTTACTATTATTTATTATTTTGAAAACACCATCGCGCAAAATAATGTTCAACGCACGTTTGTGAATTGTTTTACAGAATCTCGGAAATTAAAAACCTGGCTATCGCTCGGTTTTTAAACATTTTCCTCACTTTCGTAAAAACCACTTGCCAACCTCGCATCGTAATATACTATTGTTGTTGTTTGGAGATTAATATGAGTTAGAGACCAAATTCAAAATACCCATTCACGCTTGATTAACGCTTAGAAAATTACCAATATGACATGAAATAGAAAGTATCACGTTATAAAATGTAAGATTTCGGAAACAAGACTAACAGCCTGCGATACTGTCATTTATGTGTTGGAAATAAAGGATTTGATGGCAGAATCTGTGAGGAGAGTACAAAGATGAACCACCTGGGGGGCTCTCTCACCGGGACTCACTCCATCATTCACGTCCTTTTCTTCCTTGCTTTATTTTTTTTTCTATCTCAGTTATGCCTTTAATCATTATCTTTGTTTTTTATTTTACTTTTAGTTCACCTTCTCCTTGCGTACCTGTATTTTTCTCTTGACATTTTGGTATAGATCATTTCCACCTAATTCATCTCTGTCCCAGTTGGCGGCGCCACACTCCTACTCTCTACAGGAGGTTCCAGACCCCCTCTTGGAGCCCAATATGTATTTCCAACTTGGGAGTTATTTTTTTTAAGCCAAACTAAACAAACACAATGCCACTTTCATTTGCTAACTATAACTTTCACCTTCAGGCCAAATTTATATCATTTTTACTTAATAATGCATAATGAATACATCTTAAACCTGTAAGTTTAACTCGGTATCGTGTGCTCGATAAATAATGAATACTTGCAAGTTTATAAAAAATATTCTAAGTTACGAATCTCGGTCAAAGATTGGAGAATAATTGAATAATTGCGAAGGTTTTTAAAAACCCATAATGCTCCTTTTATTTTAATTATATTACATTTAATATTTACATCGTGGTTTCAGATCAATTCGTGTCATTCAGATCATAATATTGTTACAAATTAATCCTGGAGGACGAAGATCGGTAGGAAGACCAAGAAAGCGTTGGGCTGAACAGACGTGAGATCGGAACAGGCAAAGATCTACTCCGAGAAGGAAGATGATGATGATGATGGTGATATGTATTGTATTTTCTTTTAAGTTAATTTAGATATTCGATTTTAAATATGTTAGAAAATGTTCATTGCTAACTAAATAGTTTTATGAGTGCATTAACATTTCACACAGTCATCGTATGATTTGGAAAATGAAGGATAGGGGGGATACTTTTCTTACCAGCTTAGAAATAAAATTTATTGTAGTAACTATAAGGGAATATCAATAATTTAAAATTTGTTCAAAATACAAACAAATAGGCCTATGTTGGGATCAGGCTTATCCTTATGTGATTATAAATGTGAATTTAGGGAAAAGCAGTAGGTCTACGTCATAGCAGGATTTTAATATTATGATAAATATAAAAGTTTAAGTTAATAATTTTGTATTTTAAAATTCTTTTAATATTTAAATAACTCAAATAAAGAAAAACATCTAAATAATTCATTGTTGGTTATTATTGAATAAAAATGTCTCAGTAACAATTAAAGAAATTGTATTACATAAATCGTCCTAAATAATGCTTTTAAAATTTTAAGTCATTGTTGTCAAAATTATAAAGTTTTCTGTTATAACTGTAATAAGAACACCTGCTTAACTTCATATTTTTAAATGAAAGTAAACTAAATTCTGATTGGATGTTAAAACAATTAACTTTTTGATTTAACAAACCAAATTTAAACCATACATTTAAAAGAACTATGAACCAATAGAATTAAAATATACCATCATGTGATGTAATAATGTTCTTTAAAATTATAAAATAATTACACTAGTCATTCTGTATACAACTTTCCACAAAAATAGGAGCAAGAAGAGTTCTCAAGATAAAATGTAATATTCAATACAAGAATAATTGATTCCAGAAAATAAAATAATTTATTTTAATTGATAATGAAGAATAATACCACTTACATTTACTTAATCTGCTGGGAACCTACAAAGTGAATAAATTTGTAATTATTTCTACAAACATTTTTTTTATGATTTTGAAGTGTTGTCCTATCCAGTGTATCAACTTCCGACCTTGAGAAGAGAATCTGGCTATACCGAAAATCAAACCCAACCTGAACCAGTAATTCTTCAAAATGTTACTACAATATCGGGCATGAAGAGAATTACTGCTTCAAGCCACAACGTGGGACAAAGCAAATTACTTCTTCAACGTAGATCGGATTTTGAGTATAAGAGTTTAGAAAATAAATGGGAATATATTGGCACTGTGAATCTACTACATATACAATTTAAAGATATATATGTTTCAATTAATAGAAAGAAATTGTACATATAATTCAATTTTTTTCTCAAAATGTGTCGAATGGCACAATATGTAGTCAAACAGTTACCAAACTTTTGAAAGTCACAGTGTATTAAAATAAGAAGATGCATTACCTCATGTAGGCCTACTATTCAATTTTGTACCAGAATATATAATTAAATCTGTAGAGGATAAAGAGGACGTACAACTTAATGTTATTATTCAGTTTTGGTAGATTCCGATGTTGTATTATTAGGCGATAATGAGGAAACGCTAAAAACGACATTATATTAAATAAAAGTGCGGCAGAAATTATCAATAAAACTAAATATGTAGAAATATATTATTAAATAGGAATGAACACAACAAAAAATGGGAACAATTTTGACTAAATTCAAATATCCAACTACCTAACTAACTAACTAACTAACTGGCACTATCGAACCCGTAGGTTCATGGCCGCGCGGAGATAACCTCTCCACATATCCCTATCATGAGCTAAAGTTTTCCAATCATTCCCTGTATAATCAACTTCCCTCAAATCGTGGTTAATGCAATTCTCCCATTTCATTCTAGGTCTACCAACTGGGTGTTTCCCCTCTGGTTTTCCTATAAGAAGCTTCCATGCAGCCATTTATTCCCCATTCATGCCACATGTCCTGCCCATTGCAGTCTATGAGACTTTTATGTTCTTATTATATCTGGCATCTTATAAATATCATGTAGTTTATTGTTATGTAGTATTTTCCATTCATGTGTCTTCATCTCTCATTGGTCCAAAAATTTAGATATCTAGGAACAATAATTACAAACAGACAGAAATGCCTAACCCTTCAAGTAGAAGAAGAAGAGAAATGAAAAGACTAATGAAAGGATAAAACTTTGTAACAATAACCACACATGATCTTTATAGAAACATGGTGTGATAATAATCATGACTTGAAGACTGCGGTTAACAGGTCAATTGCTACAAATGGAGAATATAAGAAGGACATGAAAACATCTTGCAGGAAAATCATATGTAACGGAACCAGTAAGTTGGCTAAGAATGGGATAAATTAAACGATAAATGGGGGAGGATAATTGAACAAACTGAGGATAAGTAGGCCTATGTAGGTCTATAACTCTAAAACTAATTCACTGGCATTATCGAACCCATAGGTTCATGGCCACGCAGACATAAGCTCTTTACACACCTCCAACCTGAGCTAATGTTTTCCAATCATTCCCCGTATAAAATCTTTCCCTCAGATCATAGTTAATTCTATTCTCCCACCTCATTCTTGGTCTACCAACTGGGCGTTTTCCCTCCGTTTTTTCTACGAGAAGCTTCAATGCAATCTTTCATTCCACATTCGTGACGCATGTCCTGCCCAAAGGAGTCAACGAGACTTAACTGTTCTCATTATATCTGGCTTCCTATAAAGACCATGTAGTTCACTGTTATGTAGTCCTCTCCATTTACCTGTCTGTTCATCTCTGTTTGGTCCAAAAATTGTCCTAAGAACTTTATTCTCAAATACTCGTAATCTCCTTTCCTCCCTTAAAGCAAGAGTCCATCTTTCGCACCCATATAAAATAAGTGATAAAATAGTATATATATATATCTTCAGTTTAATGTATTTTTAAATAGGGTAATAGAGTGGAACCCTTGATAGAGGTCCACTCCAGGGAGTAGGCGCCCCTGCCCTTTTGTGAGCTCCAGGTCCCACTAGCCCAGTGGGTAGTACCTGGGTAGGGCCCCGTCCACAGGGTTACGTGGGGAGAAGAGAAGTCCCCAAAGCCGTAGTGAAGGCAACTTCTCTAGGAGACGAACACTCCGAAATTCCAGTTCCCTGCCCTCCAGGAAGAGGGGTTTGGCTAGAGGCTGGTAACCTCTACTAGTAAAAAATAACTTACTCATAAACTTCAGCAGAAGAAAAGCCGGATTGATAAACCTTATGACGACCACAGCAAGAAAAAGTATAAAAAGAGTTTTGGAATACATGACCAGCTTAAAATAGCGACTTGGAATATCAGAGGCTTGGGAAGCAAAGAATTTGAACTAACAAAAGAAATGAAAAATAAAAGTATAAATATATTAGCTGCCTCAGAAACAAAGAAAAAATTGAAAGGATCACAAATGATAAATGATATGATGATGTTTTACAGTGGAGTAAGTCAGAAAGAAAGAGCGAAAGCAGGAGTGGCGATATTTGTGGATAAGAAATGGGGATCCAAAATAGACACGTATAATTGTATTAACGAAAGAATAATGACAATGCGATTTAAGCATAATAGAGGACATATGACAATTATAGCAATATATGCACCGGAGGAAGGGAGAGATGAAGAAACAAAAACATTTTATACTACTCTACAAAAGGAAATAAATAAGATAAACAAGAACGACATAATAATATTATTAGGAGACTTTAATGCTAGAGTGGGGAATCAACCAGTGGCAAATGTAATTGGGATCCATGGAGAAAATGTTATAAATAAAAATAGACAAGAATTAAAACAATTTGCAATTTTTAATGATTTTAAAATAACAAATACATTTTATAAGAAAAAAGATATTCACAAATACACATGGTCAGCACGAGGTTTTCGTTCACTGATAGATTATGTGTTAATCAATAAGAAAGCATCATCATTATTAACAGATACGAGAGTATTTAGAGGAAGTGACATCTATTCAGATCACTATTTAGTAATCTCAAAAATAAATATATTAGCGAGATGGAAGAAAACTAAAAACAAATATAGAAATAAAGAGACCACATTCAAAGTACATTTATTACAAGATAAAAGTATACAAAAGCTGTATCAGAATAGGCTAAATGAACAATTAATATTAAAACCTACTTCCGAAGAAATAAACCGAGAATGGGATAATATAAAAGAAAGCATTGATAAAGCAGCATATGAGGCATTAGGAACAAAATATAAAATATATAACAAGAAGGGTTTAAGAATATGGAATGAAGAATTAGAGAGGATAATAAAAGATAAAAAAGAGGCTTATCACAAATATTTACAGAATAGAACACCAGAATTAAGAGCTGATTACAAACATAAAAGTGCAATAGCCAAAAGAGAAATTAAAAAAGCACACAAAGTCAGTTGGGATAGATATATAAGCAGACTAGAATACGATATACATGGGCAGCAAAAAATAGCCTATAAAGTAATGAAACATCTAAATAAACAAGAAAAAGATACAATACAGATCCATGCAATTGAGGAGAAACAATGGGAAGAACATTATAAAAAACAGTGGTATAATGAAAATAAAATAACTGAAGATAACATATATGAGTGTGAGATAGGAATAGATATGATAACAATGGAAGAATTAGAAGAAGTACTGAAAACAACAAAGAACAGAAAGGCAGCTGGAATAGACGGAATTAATATGGAATTAATAAAATATGGAGGATTTTTTTTTAAACTGAGATTATTACATTTTTTAAATTTATGTTGGAAACAAGCAACAATACCAGAAACCTGGACAACAGCAATAGTACAATCTATTTTTAAGAAAGGAGAACGTAAAGACTGCAACAACTACAGAGGAATAAGCATTTTAACTGCAGGCTATAAAATATACTCAAGAATCTTAACATTTAGGTTAAAACAAATAACAGAGGTAATGTTAACAGAAGAACAAAGTGGATTCAGACCAGGGCGTTCATGTATGGATAATATATTTACGATAAAAGAATTTATAAACAAAAGAAGAGAATATAACATGGAAACACACATAGCTTTTATTGATTTTGTCAAGGCATTTGATAAAGTAGACAGAGGAAAACTCTGGACAATTTTAAAAGAAAAAGGAATTCCGAAACACTTAATAGCAGCTATAAAGAGTTTGTACTGGAACACAAATTTTGTTATAAAAACTAGAAATGAAGTAAGTAAAAATAAAATTCATACTAATCAAGGAGTTAAACAAGGATGCAGTATCTCTCCAGTTTTATTTAACCTATACATCAATGATATAATAAAAAAATGGAACGAAGAAACAAATAAAGGAATAAAATTAGATAAAACACGCTACTTGAAAACATTATTATACGCTGATGACCAGGTAATAATAGCAAATACAGAAGACGAATTTCAGAGGAATATTTTTAAACTACATAATATATGTGAACAATATAATCTCAAAATATCCATAGAAAAAACTAAGGTAATGGCATTCCAAGGGAAAAATCAAATCAGATCGAAAATAGTAATAGGAAACAAAATCATAGAACAGGTGAACCATCTCAATTATCTAGGATGTGACATTTCATTTAATTATGATAATGATATAAATAATAAAATAGCAAAATTCCAGGTAGTATGTGGTACGATAAAACGAACACTAAATAACAAAACAACAAGAGAGACCCAACTGAAATTTTATAAAATGTTGGCAGTACCGGTACTGCTCTATGGTTCAGAAGCCTGGATACATAAAAAACAAGACCTAAGTAGGATAACGGCGGCAGAAATGAAATTTTTGAGATCTGTTAAAGTGTGCACTAAGGAAGACCGAATCAAGAACACAGAAATAAGACAGGAACTTGAAATATTTGCAATAACTGATAAAATGGATACATATAGACAAAAATGGAAGCAACACATAGACAGAATGAATGAAGATAGATATCCAAAACAAATAACAAAATACAAACCTAAAGGCACCCGAGATGTGGGCAGACCTAGAAAGAGATGGGCTGAAGTCGGAACGGGTCAACAGACCTAATCCATGAATGAAGATGATGATGATGTATTTTTAAAGGAGTTGGGGCGCCAAGAGTCCCTGTAATGCATAATAGCATGCATTTCCAGAATTGAGCTTATGTTTCATTTATTTGTGCATCTCATTCCTATTCCCTCCATGGTATCTTTACCTTGTCGTGGTGGAGTGGCTTGTGTGCATAAATGATCCTGAGAGCTATGCCGGCGGTAGCATTGCTGCCGATAGGGTTACCCATGCCGGACTGGTCGAAGGTGATAAGCCAGACGAAATAAGTACCTTGGTCGAAAGAGTGACGATCTTTCACCGTAAAAATACAACCGTCAAGAAATGCGGACATGGGTTCTACTGGGGTAAAATTTTCCGGAGGTCAAATAGTCCCCCATTCGGTTCTCCGGGCGGGGACTACTTCAGGGAACCCATGCCAAAGGCTCAAACACAGGGATATGTTCCTAGGAACATGGAATATTAGGACTTTATACAATAGAGGGGCACTAGCGATATTAACGCGGGAATTTGATAAATCACCCTTGGATATAGTCGCTTTACAGGAGGTTAGGTGGCCTGGAGAAGGTAGTCAGGAATCAGGAAGCTTTGCATTATACTACGGGGTGCAGAAAGACCTGAATTTGGAATGGGTTTTTTAGTCAGAAGGAAGATTCTATCCGCTATCCGATATATTAAGTTTGTTAGTGATAGGGTATCATACATAATTCTAAAGGGTAAACGACATGATTATATAATTGTAAATATACATGCCCCCACAGAAGATAAAGATGACAAGATCAAGGATGAGTTCTATGAAGAATTAGAATGCTTATTTGATAGCCTTTCACGATATCATATGAAAATTGTCTTAGGAGATTTTAATGCAAAAGTGGGGCGGGAAGATATATTCAAACCAACAATAGGCAAATTCAGTCTTCATGAAGATAGTAACGACAACGGGGTTAGATTAGTCACATTTGCCACATCAAAGAATCTCGTTGTTAAGAGCACAACATTTCAGCATAAGGATATTCATAAATACACCTGGACGTCCCCAGATGGAGAAACTCGGAACCAGATAGATCATGTATTAGTGGATAAACGCTGGCACAGTAGCATCATTGATGTTAGATCAGTTAGAGGGACAGACTGCAATTCAGATCATCATCTGGTCAGGGTGAAAATCAGACAACGGCTATCGCTTATGAGAGGAACAAACGCTAAAGATGATTCTGTAAAATATGAATTAAAAAACTTGAAAAATGATGAAATGCGGCAAGAATACCAAATCAAAATTGCTAATAGATTTGAAGTACTGGAATCTTCAGATGACAATGTGGCAAACGAAGAAGAAACTGATATAAATAAAGAATGGGAGGCTATAAGAGATACTATTAAATTGTCAGCATCAGAAAGCATTGGTTGTTTAAAAAAGAGGCAAAACAAGAAATGGTTTGATGAGGAATGTGCCGACATTGTAAAGAAAAGAAAGCTAGCAAAAATGAAATGGTTACACGAGCCAAATGAGGTAAATTTAGAGCAATTGGGTAGTATTAGACGGGAAACCACCAAGTTACTAAAGAGTAAAAAGAGGGAATATTTGAGAGAGAAGATTAATGATCTTGAAATGAATGCAAAAAATAGGAACATTAGAGAATTATATCAGGGAATTAGTATAGAGAAGAAAGGGTTTCAGGCTAGAACAAACATAATTCGGAATGAAAATGGGGATATGATTGCAGATTCCAGGAGTATATTAAATAGATGGAAAAGTTACTTTAATCAGCTATTAAATGTACATACAGAACAGGACATTGAGGAGGATAATTTACAGACAGCAGAAATGCTAGTCGCAGAGCCAAGTGCATTAGAGGTTGAAATGGCGATTGAAAAATTGAAGATGTATAAAGCATCAGGTTCAGATGAGATCCCAGCAGAACTGATAAAATCAGGGGGAGAAAAATTGATGGACAAGATACGCTGGTTGCTTAGTATGATTTGGGAAAAAGAAGCTCTTCCAGATGAATGGAAGGAATCAATTATCGTACCAATTTATAAGAAAGGAGATAAAACTGATTGCAACAACTATAGGGGCATCGCATTACTTTCAACTTCGTACAAAATTCTAACAAATATATTAGTAAGCAGACTTAGTCCCTATATTGATGACATTCTAGGAGATCATCAATGTGCATTTAGAAGAAACAGGTCTACAACAGATCAGATTTTTAGTATAAGACAGATTTTAGAAAAGAAATGGGAATATAATGGTACTGTACATCAACTATATGTAGACTTCAAAAAAGCATACGATTCAATTAAGAGGGAGAAGTTATATAGTATCCTGCTGGAGTTTGGAATTCCTAAAAAGTTAGTTAGACTTATACGAATGTGTCTAAATGGCTCAAAGAGTAGGGTGCGTGTAGGCAAACAGTTTTCAGACACTTTTGAAATCCAGAATGGGTTAAAGCAAGGAGATGCACTATCTCCTCTACTATTTAATTTTGTACTAGAGCATGCCATTAAATCTTTGGAGAATGAGGAAGGCTTACAACTCAATGGTATTAATAAGCTGTTAGTTTATGCTGATGATGTAGTATTGTTGGCCGATAGCGAGGAGATACTAAAGGACAACACGCACACACTATTGAGTAACACTAAGAAATTAGGACTGGAAGTAAATATCAATAAAACTAAATATATGGTCACACGTAGAAATTCATTATATAATGGAAATGGACAGCTAATGACAAATGAGGGAAATTTTGAGGAAGTGGCTGAATTCAAATACCTAGGAACAATAATCACAAATAGGAATGAGATGCACAAAGAAATTAAACATAGGCTCAATTCTGGAAATGCATGCTATTATGCATTGCAGAGACTTTTGATGTCCCAACTCCTTTCAAAAAACGTTAAGCTGAAAATATATAAAACTATTATTCTACCAGTTATATTATATGGGTGCGAAACATGGACTCTTACTTTAAGGGAGGAAAGGAGATTACGAGTATTTGAGAATAAAGTTCTTAGGAAAATTTTTGGACCAAAGAGAGATGAACAGACAGGTGAATGGAGAAGACTACATAACAATGAACTACATGGTCTTTATAGGAAGCCAGATATAATAAGAACAGTTAAGTCCCGTAGACTGCGATGGGCAGGACATGTTGCGCGTATGGGGAATGAAAGACGTGCATGGAAACTTCTTGTAGGAAAGCCAGAAGGAAAACGCCCAGTTGGTAGACCAAAAATGAGGTGGGAGAACAACATTAACTATGATTTGAGGGAAGTAGATTATACAGGGAATGATTGGAAAGCATTAGCTCAGGATAGGGATGTATGGAGAGCTTATGTCCGTGCGGCCATGAACCTACGGGTTCGATAGTGCCAGTGAGTAAGTAAGTAAGTATCTCATTCCTATTTGTGATTTATCGTTCCTAGGTATTTGAATTCAGCAATATTCTTAAAATATCCCTCAATTGTCATTAGCTGTCCATTTAGTTTTATTAATAGTCTATTAATTTAAGTTCATGCTTTGGGAGAGGTGTATTATACAGGGAATGGTTGAAAAATATTATCTCAGGATAGAGGTATATGGGAAACGTTTGTCCACGTGGCCATACACTTCCGGGTTCGATATTCCCACTGAGTTTGATAATTAACCCTTAAATTGACAATATATCCTTTAAGAAACGTCGGTGTAATTTATGTAATGTTTTAATAAAACAATAGAATAACAAACAAGTATATCATGGATCATCATCAAACTTCACGGAATTAGGTCTTTGCCTGTGCCGATCTCACATCTTCAGCCCAGCGCTTTCTTGGTCTTCCTACCGATTTTCACCCTCCAGGATTATACATCAGTGCCATCTTTGGTATATTATCCCCTGTCATTCTTTGCAGATAATCTAATCAATTGTTCCTGTGTTCTTCTATTTGTTGAAGAAGTGGTTGTACTTTTAGTTCCTCTCTAATATTCTCATTTCTAATATGTTCTTCTCTTGTACAACCTTTCACGGCCTGTAGGAATCCCATTTCCGCTGCCTGAACTTTACTTTTTTTTTCTTTTTCCTTCAGGACCCAGGCCTCACTTTCAACATATTTGTGGAACACTCAGACGAACACCGAAGAACAAACAAGTATAAAGTACTTAATTACATTTAATTAAAGTATGTATGATATTGTTCTCGTAGACTGCGATGGGCAGGACATGTTGCGCGTATGGGGTATGAAAGACGTGCATGGAAACTTCTTGTAGGAAAGCCAGAAGGAAAACGCCCAGTTGGTAGACCAAGAATGAGGTGGGAGAACAACATTAACTATGATTTGAGGGAAGTAGATTATACAGGGAATGATTGGAAAGCATTGGCTCAGGATAGGGATGTATGGAGAGCTTATGTCCGCGCGGCCATGAACCAACGGGTTCTATAGTGCCAGTGAGTAAGTAAGTATGTATGATATCGTTTTCATTGCGATCCGACACATTTAAATAACTTGCACAAGAAATTAGTATTTCGCCAATATAAGGGTTAATGATTATTAATGTATAGACCCTACATTTTAATTATATTTCAACATTTAAATGACCTTTGATATTGTAATACTAGCTTCCGAATAAGTCACATAAGTTAGGTTTATTTGTACAAGATATTCATTTTTTTTGCCTATATGTACCTATTGAGGATTTTTTATCTTAATGATTCGTTACAAATGAAGCAGGAATAAATTTATTATCACATTTATTAGCCTGAGATTATTATTTGGGATGTCTCAATTGAAATTTCGGGCTCTACCAGCCAAGTCTCTTCTAATCAATTAGGATTTCATAATTATATTGTTAAAATGAAATCAGTTATTTACAAAACACACGATAAAAGTAAAAATAACTAGCTGTACACAATTAATGATAAGATTACGAAGCGACATTGCCTTACTTTGTAATGTGTCTATAGATGCTGATAATAAAATAAAGGAAAGAATAAATAATATTATTTCTACAAAAGAATACACCGTGTTCCAAAATGATGGACGGGGTTTTAAATATTGTTATAGCTTTACAAACGAAATTGCATGCTTGATTATTTGCTATAATAAAAGAAAAATTGTGAAAGTTTCATATCCTGTATGCAGTAAATTGTTTATCGTCATCTTTGCGTCACAGCGATAAATTTGTGAAAATGGTAACTCCTATAAAGAAGTAATTCTGTGTGTTGCAATTTGCGAGGTCTGGTTCCATTGTTGCAGTGCAGTGACCTTTATAAAGGCAATTTGACTTCATTTGGCAACAAGACGGCGCTCCACCTCATTTTCTTAATCATGGGTGACAGTGGTTGAACAATAATGTTCCTCGACGATGGACAGGTCGCCCCGGTCCGAGTAATATGGTTTATTCCCGATGGCCTCCACGGTCTCCTGATCTCACATCTTGTGACTTCTTTTTGTGAGGGTATGTGAAGGATCAATGTGTACGTAACACCTCTTCCCATCGACCTTCCAAACTTGAGAAGAAGGATTGTTGTTACTGTTGAATCCATTAATCCAAATACGGTGACCAAGGTTTGGGAAGAATTCGACTATCGGCTAGAGTGCCATGTAACGAAAGATACTCACGTCCAACACACATAAAGTATATTATGAAAACTCGAAGAGTTTCTCTTTAATCCCACGTAAGTTTTGTTCTTATATACAGTATATCACGTAAGGGAAATTAAACAACTTTGAAACACAGTCCATAATTTTGGAGATCTGCACCTGTGCTTACAATGAAATAAACAAGAGATTGTTGAACTCGTATTTGGTTCCTCGCAGACAAAACATATTATAATTTACAAAATTCTAAACTTCATCTCGATAACAACACTTTTTTTTTAATTCAGAATACGTTTTGAATTCACGTGTTTTGCAGGTGTATGGAAATTGTATAAATTACTGATGTATTTCATGAATTATTGGTTCTCTTTATTCTTTCTCTGATATTGCCACGTGGACCTTTATTTTAACAGGAATAAGGATAATTTTCAGAGCTTTCTCAATATAATAAACACGTGATCTCTATAAGAAAACACAAACATATATATATAGTCCCATATAATTATTCTGTACGTGTGTATGTCGCTGAACTCCTAAACGATTGGAATGCTATTGATGGAATTTTTTGTGTGTGTTTGAATGGGTTCCTCGATGGTTCAGATTCACAATTGGACCCGGTAGATGATGCTGCGGTCGGATTGTATGATTTATTATTTTTCGCATATCAGAACATATAACCCCAAAACTTCACTCCCCACCTCCCCCAATATGTTTTAAAATAAAAAAAAATAATAATCGAGCTTTAAAACCTTTTGAGAAGTTCATTAAAAATTGAATTTCTGATAATAATTCGGGCAGGAAAACGACAGTCGGCTCCTCTAGTGTACATATATAATAAATAATATAATAAACAAGTCATCTCTATAGGAAAACACAAACATATAGATTATATATATATGTTTGTGTGTGTGTGTGTGTGTGTGTTAATGCTCTAGCGGCCACACTTTTTGTTTTACCGAAACCAAACTTGGCATATAGCTATCGAAAAATGTAAGGTCAAGTTCGTTAATCAGCAAATTCGGATCATTATGAATAGAAATTCACCTGAAAAGAAAATATAAAAATCGCTCTAGAAGTCTAAATTTTCGATTTTCCACAACGAAATTCAGTGTAGGCTATTCAAGTAAAAGAGGAAGATTTTCTCGAAAAATCAGTGAAATTTGATCATCAGAAGTGGGGTTTTATTTGAAACTCGAAATTAAAAAAAAATGCTGTAACAGCCGCCATGTTTTCTTTGTCGCAATGAATATGTATACCATACAATTTAATTAATTTTTAAATTGGCAATATATCTTACAAGATTATTTTAATTTATTTCATATGTTTAATAAAGTAATGGAAAAATGAGTCAAATATTTTATTTTGTATCAAATTATACCACAATATACTCGTACAATAGGTAATCTAACATATAAAACATGAATGTTTGTTTGTTTGTTCGTAATTTATGCGCTGCTATACCGTTCATTCGACTTTGACGGAGCTTTTTGCAAAATGTTCAAGAGATTCCCGGGATGGACATAGACTATAAGTGAGTTGTGATACTCAACTCCTACACCTTTAAAAAAACTATAGTGAAAAAATATGATAAAAAGGTGTTTGTACCCTTAAATGACCTGACCTATACTACACTGAACTATACTCACCCAACCTGACCGAAACATTACCTATACTGACCGGACCTGACCGAACCTAACCTAATCGAACATAACTGAAACTGAACCTAACCTGAATGTAACCTGAATCTAGCCTGAACCTAGCCTGAATCTAATATGAATCTAATCTCAACCTAACCTGAGCCTTATTTCAACCTAGCCTCAACCTAACCTGACATAAACTGGACCTAACATAAACCTAGCCAAAACCTAGCCTGAACCTAACTTGAACCTAGCCTGAATCTAACACCAACCTAGCAAGAATCTAACCTGATATAAACTGGACCTAACATCAACCTAGCCAAAACCTAACCTATACCTAACTTGAACCTAGCCTGAATCTAACATCAACCTAGCAAGAACCTAACCTGAACCTAACCTAAACCTAACCTGAACCTAGCCTGAACCTAGTAACTTATAAGTTATGGATTATGTTCACTGCAGTCCGACTCGTTTAAATAGGTTGGCATAAGAAATTCTGTTTCACCAGTTTAATGGCTAACAAAATAAAGATATAGGCCTACCGGTACTCTGTAAACCAGCAAAATCAGATATAACTTTATCTTAGCAATTCGCTTATTTAACGCAATTCTTGTGTGGCGGACTTTTAATTGTTTAAATAACCATAATTTTTTTCATCCTAATAACATATTTTATTTAACGACCCTTTTTAACATTTTAGATCGACGTGATTCATAGCTGGGCGTAAAAAGACGGACAAATTGGATTTTATTCAAGGCTTGAAATTATTTTACTCTCTGCCAACCATGTTAAATGAATCCGTATACAAGATTCTCATAACCAGAAAAAAATATCGACTCCGGACGATTTTGAATCCACTAATCACGATCCTCGACATAAATTGACTTATAGAAACAGAACACCTAGAGGATTTAAAGGAAAATCAAAACACCGACCATGAAAGTCTATAAATGTATATCAATGAATAATGTTTGTAGATGACGGGCCAAGGTTCGATCCCCGGACGGAACAAGTTACCTGGGTGAGGAATTTTTCGGGGGTTTTTCTCACCTGTAAGACAAATGCTCCTGAAACTTTAACACCCAAATGATCCCCGAACATAATATGGCTATCATTATCATCATTCATATTCGCCTTAGATTAAGTTTAACATTAAGGACTCTCCTGGCATCATCATCATCGTCACCCAATATATCATCAGGACAGTGTAATCCCACTTTCCAGGCGCCCCAAATTCACAAGACGGTTACTATTACGCCAATGCCAGGAGAGAACACGAGAAATGTCGTAATGACAATCTGAGGTATTGAATAAAAAATGTTTGTAAATTATATTAAGAATAGTGAATTGTTTTTTACTTCAATTTAATTTTAAGAAGCTGGAACATCTTAGGACATGTCACGCCTAGTATATGTTGGTGTAGGCCTGTTATAACTTATTCACGTGTCTTATGTAAATGCAACTAAAAGTAATTTTGAGTAATTATAATCTGGTTGTTTATGATTACATGGATCATATCATTTGTTTTCAAAACAGCATTTGTATTGAATATAGAAGAAAACTATGAAAAAATCTCATAGGATTTGGTCGTCAATTTAGGGTCAGCACCTGGATTTAAACCCCGACCTGCCAGATACAAGTCTGAAACTCTACAATTCCAGCCAGCCTGTTAATTATGATGTGATTTTGTGCTTCTGACAATTCCAGTAGTTTATAAGCAATTGAAATAGTTTATAAAACTTAGTCATTATAAGGAATTTTTGAGAAAATCACATTAGGCGATAGATGGCTGTTACATCTTATATTTAATGTGTATGTTAATTTAAGTTTAGCGGAGATGCTATTGTTTATGCGACTTCGCCTTTTCTAAACAGTAGGGAATTCAAATGTAATTTTCCCTTTTTTCTTCTATGTTGTTCCCATTCGAATTCCCTCTATTTATCTTTGTTTTCACTTGTTTGATTTGTTTGCGTCAGACAGGCATTATTGTTTATCTATTTATGAAAGCTGTCGGTCTGATTGCTTGTAACAATTCTAGTATGACAAAATACATTTAATAGACAGGCGAATGGAGAAGACTACATAACAATGAGGCACAAGATCTTTATGGGAAACTAGATGTAATAAGGTAGTCAAGTAAGGTCGAGCTCTCTCTACAGTAATATTATCGTCTCAACCTACAAGCTGTATGGTCGAGGTCTCTCTCAAGTTGAGTTCTGCTCCTTTCCGCGAGCCGTCCGTCCTATTTCACCTTTTGACCAGGCTATTTGTTTCGAGTTCTGCTAATTTTCCAGCAAACCGTCCTGCTTCATTAGTGCAGGCTATAATGTTACTTGAAGTTTCAAGTTCTGTATAGACTCTCGACGAGTAGGTCGAGCTACTACGTTCTACAAGATTGATAAAAGTTTACGTTATTCAAGTTTAGTCCTGTCCTCGATACGAGCAGGCCGCTCTTGTTCTATTAGAGCAGGTTGCTTCGTCGTTTTTCAAGATACTGTTAAACTGTATTACATTAAGTTAAAGTGCAGTTCTACTAGTCTACTTGACTTAGTGAACAATATTCAAGAAGCAATAGTTAAGAGATTTATATTAGAAACAGCCGCCAGACTTCAACTTTGACTGCTGAAGTTTGTTAATAACAGTGACCACTACTACAGCAACTGAAGAGAACGTGAAAAATTGTAAATCTGTTGAAATCCAACAATTGCTTTAATACAGTCTATTTTCAAATTTACGCGCCAGTTCGGCTGATCACATACAAGGATGTTGTATACTTGTATTGTATACAGACACGAGTGTTTAAGTGATTGTGTAGTGTGAGTGTGATATGTGAGGGATGGTGACGAATAGAAGGGAGAAGGTGCTAACACATAGCGTACTCCCGTCGAAAAGCTCCAAAGAGACCGTCAGGTTTAACTTTCCAAACCGACAGTCGAACTGTTATCAACAGTACCACATCCTTCACAACACATGTAGTGCGGAGGGACGTAGAATTTAATCCAGGCATCTGGAGCACAATCTGGTGGCTGTGATTTAAAATTGTACTCATCCACTCACCCAAATCCAAAAATTGAAAACTTTGCTATTAAAATTTGAATCCCATTGGGAATCGAAACCGGATCGTGTAGTTCAGAAAGCAGGTATATGACTACAAGGCCTATCACATGAGTTACCCTGGGAATTCACACTATACCTGAACTGAATTTAAAATCATGACTTCCTTATCACCATCATAGTACATTCACGAATTTAGATCATTTGCTCACCAGTTACGTCCTCAAGAGAAACATCATCCGAAAGTGTTTTGAGTGGACGTCCTGGTCTTCTTCTTCCTGCTGGTTGACAGCTAAACATTTGTTTGGGTATCCTGTGTACTTCCATTTGGTGAACATGTTCAATCCATCTTGACTTCTTATCAGAAATTTTGTTATCTAAAGATTCCACGTGTAATTCTTCGCCGATGGCTTCATTTTTTATGATCTAGTAGCGTGTATCCTGCAGTCCTCCGAAGGTAACTAATTTCAGCAGATCTAAGTCTCTGTTTATCCTTCTGATTCAATGTCCTACTTCGCTACCATAGAAACGAGTTGCAAGAGCCAGTGTTTTATACTGACTTTTCCAAATTTTAATAAATAAAGCATAAATTAGCTGGCTATTCTCAGAAATTAAGAGAATATTTAAACAATTAAGAGAATATTTAAAAATACAAGAAAGGAAATAAAACTAAAATTTTATAAAACTGTGGCACTTCCTTTACTGTTTTACGGCAGTGAATTTTGGATTTTAACTAAAAGATAAGAGAAGATCATAGAAGGAGCTGAAATGAGATTTCTGAGAAGTGTAGCTGGCTGCAAACTCTAGATAAAAGAAGTGAAGATATTAGAAATAAGCTAAATGTTTTATACCTTCAGATAAAATTGAAGACTCTAGAAAAAACTGAAAAGAACATGTTCAAAGAATGAAAGATGAACGCATACCAAAAATTATAGTTAGTTACAAACCAAATGGGGGCAGGAATGTTGGTAGACCGAAGAAGAGATGGATTGAACTTTTTGAATGAGAATCTATGAGACCGGAACAAGCCACAAGGGCTTAATCCGTGATTTTTGATGATGATGATTTCGCAGTAATAGTAGGTAAGTCATACTTACTTGTAAATATATTT
>JASPKZ010007398.1:935000-962785 GCA_030220185.1 Diploptera punctata
GGACGAACAATATAAGGAATGCATGTATTTATTTTAGAAAGAAAACTATGTCCAATTCTGAAAGGTATTAATTAAAAATATAACATAAAAATACACAACTTATTTTTATAATTGCATTGCAGATACACTTGTTTCACTAAATCTTTAACATTATCTATAGTTCGAAGTACACATAGTTTTGTATCACTTTGGTATTTCCTCATTTCCTTTAACTGCAAGAAAGAACATTTACATCCTGTATAGCTATTCAAAACTGTGACCATCGACGGTAAATATAGTCCACTCTGTGAAGAAAAGGCTCAAAAGGTTTGTTCTATTACTTCCTTCTGGATGATTTTACCAGCATTAATAAAATGTTGCTGCAGGTTCCCTAGTGTCCTTTGTTCAGTTTGATAAGATCGCTTGAAAATAAATAAGTCTAGTGGGTTAAGGTCCGGAGAATGAGCAGGCCAACTAACTGGATCGCCACATCCAATCCTCTTACCAAGATATTTAATGTCCAGAAGGCGCCATGCTCTTAGAGCGTTAAGCGTTGAACATACATAATGCTGATACCACTATTCTTTAATATGAAGCTCCGACCGCCAAAAGATTAGGAAGAAATTATCTTAAAAATATGGCATATCGTCTGCCAGCGTGATAACATTAACATAGATCCAACAATAATATTCCAAAATTTTCCAATCTACGTTAACTAATCTAATATCCTCTCTTGTAGCTGTTTTCTAAATATATTGATTCACCCTTTGCTGATAAGATCAATTATTGATTTAAATTTTAGTAGTCTAAACATACTTTTCATGTTGATTTCCTTTTTAAATAGTATCTTCATTTTTAGATTTAAACCATCCAGTTCTTAAGATAGTTTTAGTCTTTAATACATAATGATCTGTATTTATTTCACATTCTCTAGATAATCTCACATATTTCACTAGTATTTCTGTCTTTTATTTAGTAATGACAGCATAGTCTCTTATTGATCTATAGCCTTTATTTCTCCAGGTAAACTTAAGTATATCTTTCTTCGTATAAAATGTATTCATTATCTTAAACTTATTATATGTTCAAACTCTCTTAGTGTTTCTAATAGAAACTTAAGTCGTTAAATATGTATTGTAATCATACTAAAAGTGACTCTAGTTTACAGTAAATTTAGCTAGCTTAAATTACCTCAAATTTATAAATACAGGCAAGAGGCGTTAAGTTCGGGTAATGCGGACCCTTCGATTTGAGTGGATCTTGTTAATATCTTATTTAATTTGATACTGTCCTCGAACAGAAAATATTTTAATTTCTTTCCGTAATCAACTTTGATGTGTTGAATGCCTGTTCTTTTATTCTTTATGCGTAGAAGCGTTTATTTGTGGATTTATCAAAACGACCAGTTTAAAAGTTTTTCAAGATAAGAATTATTTTTTAATTTCCGCTATTGAATGTTGCAAATATTGAAATTCTCCTAAATATACTACCGTATATTATGTAGATGGTGTTTTAATATACTGACGGATTTGGTTTATCTGACATGGCGGTCGTATAACATAATTAAACATTATAAAGAATTCGGTTAATGTGGACCCTCCATGAGGCGATTAAAGTGGACCTGTGTGCACTTCACACGAATGCGTATATTTTATCAATGAGGATGCTTACACTTAATTAATTTTATTTAATATTCTTGTAATTTTACTAAACCCAAAGACCGTCGCTGTCTGCAGATGAATGACGTGTGAATGTTATAATCAACAATAATTTTTCAAAAGTTTAAATAAATATCAACACTTTTTAATTCTGATCAGCCATAAATATTTTCAGAATGATTTGTGCTTGTATGTGTAAAGTAATAGAGTAAATTAACTTAAACATAGTCTAAAAGCAAGGGTGGATTCTGGGGCCCACTTTACCCGAATATGGAGGTTATAATGAACCTTTCTTTTAATGTAAAAAGGTTTATAAATTATCAAGATGTTTCCATATTTGAATAAAATAAAATGCTATTTCATAGTTATAACACTAATGATAATCAATGTAATTAAACAAAATTAAAATCCCTTAATTAAAAGAAGAGAAACAAATTTAAAATATGGGTCCACAATACCCGAAGTTCTTCTATATATATATATATATATGTGTGTGTGTGTATAACGGTGTATTTATTCTGGTTGGTTAGGCATGCAGCAATCAGTAGAACTTACTTGTAGGTTACATGTAGGCTGTATTCTTACCTATTGAGGACCTAATAAATAAAAACTGCAATTCGGATCATCATCTGGTCAGAGTGAAAATCAGACAACGGCTATCGCTTATGAGAGGAACAAACGCTAAAGATGATTCTGTAAAATTTGAATTAAAAAACTTGAAAAATGATGAAATGCGGCAAGAATACCAAATAAAAATTGCTAATAGATTTGAAGTACTGGGATCTTCCGATGACAGTGTGCCAAGCGAAGAAGAAACTGATATAAATAAAGAATGGGAGGCTATAAGAGATAGGCCTACTATTAAATTTTCAGCATCAGAAAGCATTGGTTGTTTAAAAAAGAGGCAAAACAAGAAATGGTTTGATGAGGAATGTGCCGACATTGTAAAGAAAAGAAAGCTAGCAAAAATGAAATGGTTACATGAGCCAAATGAGGTAAATTTAGAGCAATTGGGTAGTATTAGACGGGAAACCACCAAGCTACTAAAGAGTAAAAAGAGGGAATATTTGAGAGAGAAGATTAATGATCTTGAAATGAATGCAAAAAATAGGAACATTAGAGAATTATATCAGGGAATTAGTATAGATAAGAAAGGGTTTCAGGCTAGAACAAACATAATTCGGGATGAAAATGGGGATATGATTGCAGATTCCAGGAGTATATTAAATAGATGGAAAAGTTACTTTAATCAGCTATTAAATGTACATAGAGAACAGGACATTGAGGAGGATAATTTACAGACAGCAGAAATGCTAGTCGCAGAGCCAAGTGCATTAGAGGTTGAAATGGCGATTGAAAAATTGAAGATGTATAAAGCATCAGGTTCAGATGAGATCCCAGCAGAACTGATAAAATCAGGGGGAGAAAAATTGATGGACAAGATACGCTGGTTGCTTAGTATGATTTGGGAAAAAGAAGCTCTTCCAGATGAATGGAAGGAATCAATTATCGTACCAATTTATAAGAAAGGAGATAAAACTGATTGCAACAACTACAGGGACATCTCATTACTTTCAACTTCGTACAAAATTCTAACAAATATATTAGTAAACAGACTTACTCCCTATATTGATGACATTCTAGGAGATCATCAATGTGCATTTAGAAGAAACAGGTCTACAACAGATCAGATTTTTAGTATAAGACAGATTTTAGAAAAGAAATGGGAATATAATGGTTCTGTACATGAACTGTATGTAGACTTCAAAAAAGCATATGATTCAATTAAGAGGGCGAAGTTATATAGTATCCTGCTGGAGTTCGGAATTCCTAAAAACTTAGTTAGACTTATACGAATGTGTCTAAATGGCACAAAGAGTAGGGTGCTTGTAGGCAAACAGTTTTCGGACACTTTTGAAATCCAGAATGGGTTGAAGCAAGGAGATGCACTATCTCCTCTTCTATTTAATTTTGTACTAGAGCATGCCATTAAGTCTTTGGAGAATGAGGAAGGATTACAACTCAATGGTATTAATAAGCTGTTAGGTTATGCTGATAATGTAGTATTGTTGGCCGATAGCGAAGAGATACTAAAGAACAACACGCACACACTATTGAGTAACACTAAGAAATTAGGACTGGAAGTAAATATCAATAAAACTAAATATGTGGTCACAGGTAGAAATTCATTATATAATGGAAATGGACAGCTAATGACAAATGAGGGAAATTTTGAGGAAATGGCTGAATTTAAATACCTAGGAACAATGATCACAAATAGGAATGAGATGCACAAAGAAATTAAACATAGGCTCAATTCTGGAAATGCGTGCTATTATGCATTGCAGAGACTCTTGATGTCCCAACTCCTTTCAAAAAACGTTAAACTGAAAATATATAAAACTATTATTCTACCAGTTATATTATATGGATGCGAAACATGGACTCTTACTTTAAGAGAGGAAAGGAGGTTACAAGTATTTGAGAATAAAATACTTAGGAAAATTTTTGGACCAAAGATAGATGAACAGACAGGTGAATGGAGAAGACTACATAATAATGAACTACATGGTCTTTATAGGAAGCCAGATATAATAAGAACAGTTATGTCTCGTAGACTGCGATGGGCAGGACATGTTGCACGTATGGGGAATGAAAGACTTGCATGGAAGCTTCTTGTAGGAAAGCCAGAGGGAAAACGGCCAGTTGGTAGACCAAGAATGAGGTGGGGAGAATAACATTAACTATGATTTGAGGGTAGTAGATTATACAGGGAATGATTGGAAAGCATTAGCTCAGGATAGGGATGTATGGAGAGCTTATGTCCGCGTGGCCATGATCCTACGGGTTCGATAGTGCCAGTGAGTAAGTAAGTAAGAAACAAATAGCTAAGTTTCATGCTCAATAAATTAATCAAATGGTCTACAATTGCATCATCAATACCTCAGTGTTTTTCATATATTTTTATTTAACATTAGAATTTTGTTGAACTGGATCGTTCAGCTATTTTAACTTCGTTTTCTGAGACTAACGGTTGCTACCATGCTCGCCTCTAGTTACGATGTTCGAGAATTCAAACCCCAACAAGAAAACGCCTTTCGTACTCCCCTTCTATACACTCAATTAATAATATAAGTTTATTACAGCTCGATGTTCGCATCCTTGCTAAATGTCATATTCACATCCTGGGAACCAAAGTTATTCTGAACAGACTATACTACGAGATTTAGTTAGCTGAATTGGCACCGACCTGATTGATCCCGAGTGGTATAAGTATGTTTTGGATCCACAAGCCAATTTTGAAGTGATTAAGATCTTGGTAGAAGTTTTTAAGTTATGTTATTGTTGTTTAATTTAACCACGTGCAGCATAATTGACTTGTAAATGTATTCGATTAAAGGACTTATTTTTTTATTAAATTGAAGAAAATAATAGAACTTGGCAGTTCAAAAGAATGCATTATGGAGGCTTAAGATATAAAAGTTCAAATGATTGTAGAAGAATCGCCGGGTGGTAACGTCAAAGAGACTGTATTTTTAAATATTGGTTCTCTCCGCAGGCGAGGCAACAACGACTAAAACCAATGTCCCATAACTCACATAACACTGTGAAACCATTAGTTCAAACGTCCCACAGCACTTCTCAACACATGACCAGCACAGGTATTAAATTCGAGGGTTTTTTAAATCGTACTTCTTAATTCAATCCGACTTTTAGATTAGGAAAACCAGAAAATATTGTTATATTTACTAGAACACAAAAATATAAGTTTTAATTAAATGTTATATTAAATATTGTATATATTTAAAAATCGACCGCGGTCCTCTACAGTGTTTACGTTCCTTGCCTCCATACGAACAAAATTACATCAACATCTTGGACAAGTTTGCCTCGGCTGGATTAAAGGGCATGCTGAACTACAGGAAATGAAAATGCAGATTTTCTTGCCGAATCAGTTGCTAATTCAGGAATGGATTACTTTTACTCCTTCTGTTCTCTGTCATATATTAAAGAAGTGTTAAGAAAATATCATATACAAGATTGGAATACTGAGTGGTTAAACAGTTGTAATGGTGTTTTTACAAGAACATTATTTTTCCTAACAGTTGTCTGTCCGATTAAAGTGCAAATAACACTGAGCAACAAAAAAGAAACTTTTTTTTGTCTCAGAAAGAGAAATATGTAGTTCTAATAGTATTTTTCTCCTGAATTCAAATATGATCTCGGTTTTTCTCCATCACGCAAGGTTTCCGAGAGGCAGGCATTCATAATTTCAAACACTTTAATATTTTCTACATTCGTAACTACACATTATTCGAACAATCTAACTCACCTAGAAAGTAAGAAATGACGATTTTCTACTATATTTCGCCTGTGGAGCATCCCTCTTGATGGTCCAACAATAATCGGCCAGCATATTAGGATTCCATTTGCCTTGATATATATTTCCCATAGCTGAAATCGTCTGATGAAAGTGTTCCCCGTGCTCATTGCTCAATGGAAAAATAGACGAAAAAATGTTTATTAAAAAATATTACTTAAATCCATTAATTGAAATAGAAATTTAAAAAAATGTGGGTAATGGAGAAATTCCGAATGCATATTTGAAAACGCGATGAAAACTGCATTAAGTACAACTATTGGTACTCATGAGACAAAAATCGTGTTGACCAGTGTAATAGAACCAAATTTTGTATTAACACAATTTATGACTGGTCACGGTAAATTTGGACACTACTTGGAACGGTTCAAAATGGGTACAGATTGCAAAAAACTCCTGCCAGACTGTACCATATCTGTTATTTTAATGTCCTGCGTTTGAATCTCAAATATATGAATTTGTTACTGTATTAGATTATTGCCCAACTAGATTTCAACTCCCTTCGAGAAATATAAGAACTACTTTTATAAGAAACAGTGTGACTTTCTCTATTACACTTTTAAGAGATTTAGAGTTAGTTTGTTATTGTTAAATAATATAGTTATAACAATAAACTACATGGTCTCTATAAGAAGCCAGATATAATAAGAACAGTTAAGTCTCGTAGACTGCGATGGGCAGGACATGTGTGCACGAATGGGGAATGGAAGACGTGCATGGAAGCTTCTTGTAGGAAAGCCAGAGGGAAAACGCTAATTTGATATACCAAGAATGAGGTGGAAGAATAAGATTAACTATGATTTGAGGGAAGATAGATTATACAGCGAATGATTGGAAAATATTAGCTCAGGATAGGGATGTATGGAAAGCTTATGTCCGCGCGGCCATGAACCTGCGGGTTCGATGGTGCCAGTGAGCTAGTTAGTTATTTATATTAGATTAGAAAATTATGTACATGTAATCTAGAAATTAAGCATGCTATGAATGAATCTAACTAAAACACTGGTAGGTAATGTAGGGTTCGCATTATTTGGGAATCCAACAATAATAATACAGCAAAGAATATCACACGATAAGGCCGCGCGCGCACACACACACACACACACACACACACACACACACACACACACAACACACAGACACACACACACACACACACACACACACAACACAGACACACCACACACACACACACACACACACAACAGTACCATGGTAGAAATTTTAAAAATGCTTTACACACTATAAATCAATCCGGATCCTCGAGTAGAAGATAGAGACTGCCACATCACAGCAGCAAATGTTAAAATCTATCTGAATTTAAGTTTAATTATTTAAGAAATGAGTCGACTTATGAATTTTCACCTACTACTTGACTTCATCTTCCAGTTAAAACCTGCCGATCACAGTGAAATAGAAAATAGAGGTTACCATTCTCGCAGGTTCAGATCCAGCCATGGATTTTTTTCAGGCTATGCTGATAAATTTCGTACGGTACTAAAATTCCGTTGAGGTAGGCCTAAATTGTCACTAAGTCTTTCTTCTTCTTTTTCTTCTTATTATTCGCGGTTTAGGATTATTTACTAGCCTGTTACGGCTCCAAATTGCTGCCGTTTCCATCTTTTCTTTGGTCTTCCCAAACTTCTTCTACCACATGGTGAATAGTTGTATGTTGCTTTTGATGTTCTATTCTTAGTCATCCATGCTAAGTGTTATTTCCAGTTTGTTCTGTAATTCACTATTGTTGTGTTTAATTCGTCCCGCGCCGAAGCCGAATGGTTAAGGCAGGAAGCCTTGGCCCAGAGCTACGGGACTTGCGCTGGTTCGAGTCTCCATGGGGGGAGAAATTTTCTCATGGTATTTCAGCCAGTATGGGACCGGTGCCCACCCAGCATCGTGATGCATTTGGGTAGCTACAATAAGTAGCGGCTCCAGGTTGAGAAAACCAGCTATAACGGCTGGGGGACTCGACATGCTGACCACATGTCACCCCTACACTGGCTGATTATCATCTACCTCTGTGATTGACACATGTGGTTGTGAGGCCAGCAGCCGGCAGGTAGACTAAGGGCCTTGTAGGCCTGTCGCGCCAGGAGTTTTTTTTTTGTGTTTAATCCCTCCATGTTTAGTTGTAGTCTTATTTCTGTGTTATGTTTTTTGTCTGTTCTTTGATATCGTGCTATGTCTGAGGAATCTAATTTCAGCAGCTTGTATTCTGGCAGATTGTTGTGTTGTTATTGTCCATGTTTCGGATCTATAAGTAATAATACGAATTCCCGTTGTCATGTATAATTTCATTATAGTCTTTTATGGCTTTATTTTTCAAAGTTCTTTTTAATGTTCCTGTTATATAAATAGTCACAGAGTATTAAAATAATTACCTGGCAGGCGCTGTCGTCCTCGACTAAGATATTTTTTTAAGAACTGTATGCCTTATGTAAATCTGATTCCATCATCGGCAGAAGAGTATTTGTTACTAGCAGTTGTTCTTGTTGTTTTGGGACACTTATGACATCAGCTGCCTTCCAGCGTTGTTAGTACCAACCAACGACGCTCGTAGGTCGCTGATTCAAAAGCGTCGCAAAACAACAGTTAGTAGGCAAATATCCTTCTGCTGATGATGGAAACCGGTTTCGAAAGGCCTACTATTTAAAAAATAAAAAAATTAACCTAGTTGAGGACGATAGGACCTGCCAGATGTCTATTTTGATATTTTACTTTTTTCAGACCTCAAAATCGTGATAATAGCTTCCTTCAGAAGTATATAAAGCCGTGTGTTCCATGCGTTTTTTTAAGAGACGAAAATAAACCTCAAATGTAAGTAAAATTTATTGGCCTTTTCACGCCTAGTTTTATTTGACCTAAACTGTCAAAGAGCCAAACGTGGCTCGTAAACCATAGGTTGTCAACCATTAGTCTAGAACAAGGTTCCCAACCTTTTTCGACTTGCGAACCGCTTCCACAAATATCTAAGTTGTGTGAATCACTGAATTTTAAATATACATAGGCCTACAGTATAAATGCATCAAATTTAATTACAAGGAAAAGGTTTAATATAACTTTAAATTAATTTAATCCTTAACGGTTAAAACATAAAGTTACTCTAGTTACGGCTTAAAAGCTGCACAACGTGTAGGCCTAGTTGTAGCGAAATCAAATGCATTCCTAACGTTGTTACATAACTGTAAATCAGGCATTCGCGGTAAATATTATTTTTTGTGGAAATAATGAGATAAATTCCCGATGTTACATACGTATATATAACAAGGGGCGTTATAGGGTTAATTTAATTTTTTCTTCTTCTACTTCATTAAATTAGGCTTTTTGACCTGTTTTCACATCAAGTGGAATTTAATGAATCTTCTCTTTTGGTAAATGGCGTCCAACACTTCTATGTCCTGTTAGTTTGTACTTTAATAAGAGCTGGGGATTCTATCTGTAGGCATTCTTTTAACATGTTCATACCAGTTGTGTATCATATAGTCAATTCTATTTCCTAAATTAAAAATATTTAAGTCTTTTCTAATATTTTCATTTATTTTTCTGTCCCAAATTGTCACACCTGCTACAGAACGTAAGAACTTAATTTGTTCAATTTCTGCTTTTCTTCTCTCTAAACGGTTAGTAGTCCAATTCTCACTTAATTTTGATTTTATTTAAAGTAATGATGATGATGATAAAATAATAATAATAATAATAATAATAATAATAATAGTAATAATTATTATTATTATATGATTATTATTATATTATTATTATTATTATTATTATTCGGTTATTACAGTGCTGCAGATATGAAGGAAACAATCGTAGACCTAACCACGAAACCCGCCATTATAGAGAAGTTTTGGCGAACCCCCTGGCGGTTCGCAAACCACAGGTTGTGTGACGATGTTCTAGAAAATAGGACTATTGTATTTTAGGACATTGTGGTGATATGACTAAATGGAGCTTGTAGAAGGAGATCACACTTCTAGTTCTCATCACGAGTTGTAAGGTTAGAGGCTAAACTGCAGTTTCGTGCATCGTGACGTAACCCGATACGTCATCCGTCTGTCTGCATGTGCCGCCCTCCTGCTAACTAGATGCTTCCCACAAGATTAGAGTCCAGGTTTTCTTCAGGATCTTATTCACAAGTAATGGGATAGGGAATGGCTGAGACCGCCTTCACATATCGCATAACTCTCGACCTCTCTCTTCACAAAACATTACTTTCCACATAGGTCTTAGTCATGGGCACCCACAGGAAACTTATGCCTACTTTCTCAGGGGTTGCCAAATATTATATGTAAGCATTTAATAATAATAATAATAATAATAATAATAATAATAATAGTAGTAATAATAATACATATTATTTAGGAATATTGCCACCAAATACAGTGTTTCGCCTTCAACCCAAAATGTTTTGTCGCCAGATGTTCCTGTCTCTAGAAGTATCGTCTTCCACCCTGTAATTAAAATCTCTTAGCTATCGCATTACTTCTCTTCACTCCGTCCGATCCATCCATCCATCGGTCTCTAGGCCTTGCCTCTTTCCACTTCTTTCATTAGCTTTCCGCAATTAAGGATCTTCTTTGGTAAATCTCTCTTCTTTCCATTCTTATGATGTATCCATTCCATTTCAAACGTTTTTCTTCTATTTTTTCTATTTTTTTTCAACTGGTATAATTTTCCCTTATTGTGCTGTTTCTGATATTCCACCTTCTTGAAATTGTTATTGGTCGCCTCCAAAAATTACATTTCTACTTGCTAACAGCTTGTTGGCTTGTTTTCTATGTACTGTCACAGGTTCAGGCCCTATGAAAGCCCATGCTTTTGTATAACAGGAAATTGAAATACTAACAATTTATTATTCATTAGGTATTATGATTATATTATTATTATTATTATATAATTTTCATTTATATAGAGATTTTTAATGATTACATATCTTTCTGTGCCTAAAGTTTTATTTTACTTCTCCACTCAATTCTATCCATCCACTCCATGTCCTCCAGTCCTCTTGTTCTCATTCCAGTTCTTATTTCTTGCATCCATGAGTTTCGAAGTCTTTCCTTTCCTTGTTCTTCCAGGTGGACACCATTCCAATGTTTTTCTGAGTAACTTTCTTTATGCATCCGTCGTACGTGCCCATATAAATTTAACTGCTTATATGTTATATAATCTACTATTGAATATCTAATATTCATTTTTTTTTCGTATGACAATACTTCTTTTTTTTTTTTTTTTTTTTTTTAAATTTTGAACTTCTTGTTGCTCTCCTTATGAAATCCATTTCCATCGACATACGTTTTTGTTCTATGTTTTTGTTGAATTTTCAAACTTCAGCTACATACGTAACAGTACGTCTCAATATTGAATTGTATATTTGTAACTTGTTTTTTCTGGTTATATGTCTGTTCCATAAGATTCATAATAATAATATTAACATTAATATTATTTTATTTAGGAATATTCTACAATACTGTGTTTCTTCTTCAACCCAAAGTGATTTTTCGCCAGTAATAATAATAATAATAATAATAATAATAATAATAATCCGATCCGATTGAGGGTCTTTCCACTTTTCAGCGGTTGCCCTTTTACCAGCCGGCTGCTGGTCCTTCACTTCCACATGTGTCAATCACAGAGGTAGATGATCAACAGCCAGTGTAGGGGTGACATGTGGTTAGCATGTCGAGTCCCCCAGCCGTTATAGCTGGTTCCTCAACCTGGAGCCGCTATTATTGTAGCTACCCAATTGCCTCACGATGCTGGGTGGGCACCGGTCCCATACTGGCCGAAATACCATGAGAAAATTTCTTCCCCCATGGAATATAATAATAATAATAATAATAATAATAATCTTTAACTTGAAGGTTAGACTGAAAACCTGTGCCGACTCAAAACATACCCTCCATCTGGTCATGGGGCATCCAGCGGAACGTTTACCTCTTGGAATATATTATAAAGCCTGTTTTGATAGACGAGATGTCTCCATTCGATTTATATGTTGAAAACATTTTAATTTGTCTGTTAATTTATTTGATAATTCATATATTTGTAACTGTTCTCTAATGTCGGTATTGTGGATATGATCTTATTAAGAGTGTCCTGCTATCCTTCGTACGAAACACATTTCTGCGTTTCTATCTTTCTTTTTCCAGATTTATTTCATGTCAAGTTTTCACTTCCGTTTGTTAAGAGCGGGACTGCCAAGACCCAATAAAATCTCATCATTGTCACGTTCCTGGTTTTGTTAAACAAGGTTCTTTTATTGTGTCACACATATGCTGGAATTTTGATAATTATGTTCTAGATCGTTCTCTTTTTTCATATGATAATAAGCATCCCAATAATAATAATGTACAAATTAACGAATTAACAATTTGTCTTATGGAACCATTATAGGCCTACACTCATGTATTCGTACAAGATCATCATCATCATTATTACAGCTCATTAACGAATTTGGCAAACAAATATAAAACCCCAGCCTTATTTATAAGAAAGATTTGATATTTGAAATAAAACATTCATAAACTTTTTTTTCGGGATAAAGAGAAAAATACGAATACAAATTTGATTCAATAAGTGTAATTCGCCCTATGAGAGGGGAGGCATTAAATGCCCTGACTCCCAGTGATAATTGAGATTATCCTTTTTTAGTACTAAACATATAATCATAATGAAAAAAAAATAATTGCTCCTGCAACCAGTGTTGAACGGCAGTGGCGAGTATTCTCCTTTCGCTCGTCTATGAAGGAAGCATAGCGAGTTCAGGTTTCTAGACATTAAGTCAATTTTCTCTGGCAATTTTTAATTGGCGTGTCGATGTATGTGTTGGAATTTTGAAAAATGTTTTTATTGCCATTATTATCCCTTAATTACTCGCACATACATAACCTACATGAGGACTCGCGCGGGGTATTTTTTTGCCTTCAAATCTTTATCATAGTCAGTAATACTGTCGATACTAGTAAAATTCATGGTGATTTTCCGTTGAGGTATTAGTTCACAGTAATATAACGTACGGTTAAAAACTATAATATAGTTACCTTGTAGGTCCGTCTCCTCAACTTAAGTTCTTTTAAACTATGTAGGCCTTTCGGGACTAGTCCCATCATCAGCAGAATGCATTAGGTCCGTTCTTGTTGACCCTTGTTGAAGCACTGACTTGGGTGTGAGAATTTTGTATAGAGGATTGTGTGGATTAGGTGTGTATTCATTTAGAATCAGGTTGTTGTTGATTTCTCTTAGGATTGCGATTTCCTCCATTATATTTATTCTCGTTGGAATGTTTTCTCTATGTACTATTGTGAGGGTGTTATCGATGTTATGCATATGATGTCCAGCTTGAATTACATGTTTTGCGTAACTTGATTTTCCTCCATTGTAAATGAAATCTCTGAAATGTTCCTTGAATCTAATGTTGAAGCTTCTGTTAGTTTTCCCAATGTAGAATTTATTGCAGTCTGTACATGTTAATTTGTAGATGCCTTTATTGTCGAATTCATCTATTTCTTCGATGTTGTTGTTTATTAAATTGTTTAATTTGTTGTCAGTTCTGTAGGATATATTAATATTCTTATCGAGCTTTTTTAGTGTGTTGGCCAATTTTAATGTTTCTTTACCAGTGTACGTGAGAGTTATCCATTTCTTGTTGTTGTGATTGGATTCTATTTCAAGTTTGGTTATGTTGGTAATGTTGTTTTTTCTTTTTTGTTTGTTTATAATTCTATTTATTATTTGTTTGTTGTATCCGTTAATTTTTGCCATGTGTTTGATGTAATTTAATTCTTTATTATAATTGTCTTTATTTAGAGGGAGTTTTAACATCCTATTTATTAGGCTTTGAATGTACTTATTTTATGTTGAAAAGGATGTCTCGATTTATTGTTTATGGCTAGTGTGTTGCTTGTCGGTTTTCGATAAATGCCAATTTCTATTTTGTTGTTGGTGAAGTTTTTTGTTAGTGTTAGGTCCAAATAGTTTATACTGTTGTTGATTTCTGATGCATCAGTAAAGATGATTTTGTTGTGCATGTTATTTAAATCTTGAGAGATTTCTTTGTCTTTTCTATTTTCGCTGTCATAAATAATTAATACGTCGTCTACGTATCTTGTGAATAATTTTATGTTGTAATTTAGTAATTAGTTCTTTGGGGTGTGTATTTTCTAATTCTTGTAAGAATATTTCTGCTAGGATTCCCGAAGTGGGGCTTCCCATGGGGATTCCATCTTCTTGGACGAAGAGTTCGTTGTTGAATTGGAAGTAATTCTGTTGCGTTATTGTTTTTATGGTGTTACTTAGTTGGTTGATGTAGTTATTTTCAAGTTTCTTGTCCGTTAATTTTTGTTTTATTATATCTATTGTTTCATTTATTGGGATGTTGGTGTATAAGTCCTTTATATCAAACGACGTCATTTTTGTGTCTTTATTGATTTCTAGGTTATGTATTTTTTCTGCCAAGTCGTATGAGCTTTTAATTGTGAATTGATTACCTAAATTGATGTCCTCTTTTATTTTTTGGGTAATGAATTTAGAAATTTTGTAGTTGGGTGCATTTATGCAATTGACAATTGGTCGCATTGGAACATTATTTTTATGTATTTTTGGAAGAGCTTTCATTGTAGGTGGTGGTGGATTATTATTTATCCATTTCTTGTATATGAATGTGTTTGGTTGTTATGTGTTTTAAAGACTAAGGGACTTGATTTTATTAATTCTTTTAATGATCTCTAAATAAAGAAAATTATAATAAAGAATTAAATTACATCAAACCACATGGCAAAAATTAACGGATACAACAAACAAATAATAAATAGAATTATAAACAAACATAAAAGAAAAAACAACATTACCAACATAACCAAACTTGAAATAGAATCCAATGACAACAACAAGAAATGGATAATTCTCACGTACACTGGTAAAGAAACATTAAAACTGGCCAACACACTAAAAAAGCTCGATAAGAATATTAATATATCCTACAGAACTGACAACAAATTAAACAATTTAATAAACAACAACATCGAAGAAATAGACGAATTCGACAATAAAGGCATCTACAAAATTAACATGTACAGACTGCAATAAATTCTACATTGGGAAAACTAACAGAAGCTTCAACATTAGATTCAAGGAACATTTCAGAGATTTCATTTACAATGGAGGAAAATCAAGTTACGCAAAACATATAATTCAAGCTGGACACCATATGCATAACATCGATAACACCCTCACAATAGTACATAGAGAAAACATTCCAACGAGAATAAATATAATGGAGGAAATCGCAATCCTAAGAGAAATCAACAACAACCTGATTCTAAATGAATACACACCTAATCCACACAATCCTCTATACAAAATTCTCACAACCAAGTCAGTGCTTCAACAAGGGTCAACAAGAACGGACCTAATGCATTCTGCTGATGATGGGACTAGTCCCGAAAGGCCTACATAGTTTAAAAGAACTTAAGTTGAGGAGACGGACCTACAAGGTAACTATATTATAGTTTTTATCAGTAATACTGTATCACATTATTACAATGGTTAATAATATTTTTTTTTAAAAATAACAACATATATACACACCCCACTCAACAGAAAAGCACTCTGGACAGGACTCCACCACATATTTGCAGATCGGCTTGCCGCAATTGGCGCAACACTTTGTCTTCAGTCATGTTCCCTGGAATACTGAAGTTTCTTCAGGTCTATTTAAATATTTGTGTCCCTTACAAATAGGTCGATTATCTCATCAGTAAATAATAGATTCCAAGCCTCAACACTAGTTTTAGCATGGTTTGCCAGTTGTTTCACACCAGGTTTCTCTGTCACAATATTTCGTGCAGGCGTTCTCCCCCCTGACATTTGGTGGTTTCTTGTACCAGATAGTGTCATCTTTTCCTTTATAAGGAGCGTGTCGAATTGCCAGTGGAATGTCATCTTCAGAGAGGCTTGCTGTAGCAGAAACATCTTCATCTTTTGACATAATATCATCCTGATCACTTTCAGAACTCTGTACAGAGTTATTATCATGATCACTGTTTGTTTCTACACTGTCTCCGTCTGATGACGAAGAAAATCCGCCAACAGTTTCATCATCTCATGCTTCCAACAGTTCTATAATTTCATGTTCTGTCAATGCTTTTCTCTTTCTACTCATATTTACTCTTAGACTTCAATTTGCAAGCGCGAGAATAGAAAATAACTCTATAGATACTAGGCGCGCGCGGGGTAAAACATTTCCACAGACAGCTACAATGACATAAAATAAATAAAATTGCGTCATTAGCTATTCCAAGAAACTAAATACAACTGAACCACGTGCAGGAAGAGTTCATTTGAGAATAGGTGAGTTCCAGGGAATCTCATAAATGTAATTGTCATTAATTAGTAGCGTCTTTCAACCAAACGGAACAAAATTACCCCGCGCGAGTAACTAAGGGATTGTGATGAAGGTTTTCGGGCTGTAGGCCGTGGTTGTGAGGCTTGTATTTCCCGACGTTTCGCCAAAGACTGCGCCTGGCATCCTCAAGGGTTGTCTTGAGACTGGCAATTCTGTCCGATGTCTGTCCTATTTATACGTTCACCGCGATGTGTTCGTAAGTTGTATCTGCCTTCTGATTGGTCAGCGTTAGGGACTTCCATTGTTCCACTGAGATTGCTGTTTGATACAGTAAATACAAGACACCAATAGAAACAAGAAATCTGTTCGAACATCTCAACGACAACAAGGAAGAAATACCACCTCCATAGTGGTCTACTCCAAAGACATAACACCACTAAAACTGGAAACCATCACGGCTGGAAACAAAGATGTATCCATGAAATACAACCAAGGGATACTAACTATTAGAACATCAACAAAGTCGGCCTACAGGCGCGCCTACAAGGAACTTAAGAAAACAGAGACACAATTCTACACCCACGGCTACAGCAGACCTCCTATTTTCAAATTAGTTATGAAAGGACTTCATAAGTCCATCACAACACAAGAAATTTGTGATGAAATCGAAAATAGGAAGCTGCCTCTAAAAGAAGTAAGAAGCATCGAAAAGCAAGTCTACATAAACGGTGTAAAGAAGAAGATTGAGCTTCCAGTTTACATCCTCACATTTCTCAAAACTGAAGACCTCAAGGAAAGAATTGAAAAAGACCTCAAGGAGCTATTGAACATCCATATACGACTGGAACCTTACAGAAAACCAACAGGAGGCACTCAGTGCTTCAAGTGCCAAGGCTTCGGCCACATCGCAGAATTCTGCTTCCGAGAAACAAAATGCATCAGATGTTCCGGTAACCACAAAGTTTCTGAATGCACTCAGACAGAAGCCAAATGCTCAAACTGCAATGAAGAACATGCAGCAAGTCACAGAAAATGTCCCATGTTCCAGAAATACCTGAAAATGAGACAACAAGCACAAGAAACAAATAAACCATCAACTTTGAGGAAACCTGAAACTACACCAAGAACATCTAGAAAGACTGAAGAAAACTTCCCTCCTTTGCCTTCTTTAGACCCTAAACCGGAGAATTTACTCCAATCCCTTCTTATTCTCCTCACTATCATCCTTCAGAACCCTCAAGTCCTTCAATCCATACTATCCTTTGTAAACTCCCAAGTTTCTTCAAGAAAATAGACTGACAAATTCGTAAAACTACAAGAAAAACTTTTAAGATCGAAAAGCTTATGAAACACTCCAATGAAGACAATATCTACTAGAAAAGCTGAGAGAGGAGAACTTTCAAAACAGCTAGCACTCAATTTTCGCCAGACCTTCTCTACAAGCACCTTAATTACTGGGTCAAGGCCTTTAAAAGGCCGGTACCACTACACACCTTAATATTCGCTCTAGGGATAGTCTAGTCGACTGTACTTGTAGAGGTTTACATTTTACGTTTATAGAACCGGTATCCATACTTTGTTGACTTTTAATGATTCTTCTTTTCTATTGAAACTGTTTTTATGTTTGAATATTTCGATGGCTTCTCGTTGTAGACGGGTAAAATAGATAACTGCACACACTGTTTTACCCGTCTGCAACGAGAAGCCATCGAAATATTCAAACAAAAAATAAACAGTTTCAATAGAAAAGAAGAATCATTAAAAGTCAACAAAGTATGGATACCGGTTCTATAAACGCAAAATGTAAACCTCTACAAGTACAGTCGACTAGACTATCAAACAGCAATCTCAGTGGAACAATGGAAGTCCCTACCGCTGACCAATCAGAAGGCAGATACAACGTACAGTCGACTAGACCATCAAACAGCAATCTCATTGGAGCAATGGAAGTCCCTAACGCTGACCAATCAGAAGGCAGATACAACTTACGAACACATCGCGGTGAACGTATAAATAGGACAGACATCGGACAGAATTGCCAGTCTCAACGTTTTTCACAACTCAAGCCCATGTTGAGAGCCCACTCTCTGACACCTCAATCACGTACGTTGGTATACAGGGCTTGTATACGCAGCCAAATGATATATGCATGTCCCGCATGGCTGACCTTATCAAAGGATAAGATAAACTTGCTTCAGGTTCTTCAGAACAAGTGTTTACGAAGTGCAGGAGAATATCCAATTAGGACGAGAATCACCAAAATTCATGAAGATTTAAACATTGACTTTCTTCAGGAAGTGATGACTAAATTGGCAAGAAACTTATATCAAAAAGCGACTCTGAGCGAAAATGCTCTTATTAATAGCCTAGGGGCATACAACGAAAAGGAACGGACGAAATATAAAATGCCAAAGTTCTATCTGGCCTAGAAAGTTAGATGCTCCTAGGCCTACCACAAAAGTATAAATAACTGATTGAACTTAACACTTCCTAAAGAAGAGATCAAGGTGATTACACCGGTATCCTGGAGAACCTGAAGCGAGCATACCTCAAGAATTGCCAGTCTCAAGACAACCCTTGAGGATGCCAGACGCAGTCTTTGGCGAAACGTCGGGGAACTACAAGCTTCACGACCACGGACTACAGCCCGAAAACCTTCAACAAGATCATCATAGGAACTCCGGCCGTGAAAGTCTACGTGAATAAATTAAGGGATTGTTGTTTTGATTTGTATTATTAATGTAGAATTCTAATTAGTTGTATTGAGCAATTGCCGATGTAGCGGAATATTATATAATCATATGGAAGATCATAGTGTGTCACCCTCACATTAAGAATATATCCCTAAGAAGCCAACTTTAAGATGGACTTATATTTTTAAATAATGTATAGGAAATCATTGTTCGAGTGCGGTGAGAAATACGAAGGACCTGAAACACTTAAATAAAGAGAACAGTTTTTATTATTGATTTCGTACATCTCAATGATGGATAAATCATATTTGAAGAGAAAAATTATACGCTCAGACCGGGACTTGAACCCGAGACCCTTGGTTCTCTAGACCAAGTGCTCTACCAACTGAGCTACCTGAGCAAGTACCGATCTAAACGCAAATCTTTCTCTATATACATTGTAATTCCCATCCACCAAATGCTGTGAAGCCATGCTTCTATCTTGCAAATGGCGGCTCCTTTATTAAGAAGACATATTTGGGAATTATACATTACAGCCAGTACGGCTTCTTAATAAAGGAGCCGCCATTTGCAAGATAGAAGCATGGCTTCACAGCATTTGGTGGATGGGAATTACAATGTATATAGAGAAAGATTTGCGTTTAGATCGGTACTTGCTCAGGTAGCTCAGTTGGTAGAGCACTTGGTCTAGAGAACCAAGGGTCCCGGGTTCAAGTCCCGGTCTGAGCGTATAATTTTTCTCTTCAAAGAGAACAGTGTTTAATTAATTGGAGATAATTAATATAATGCAGGAGGTGAATTATGGTAAGACGGTAGGCCAAAATTTGAAAAAAAAATCAATTTTTTAAAATAATTAAAGAGTCTGTTCTTTTCTGAACATTTCTGTGTATAATATTTTACAGAACGCCAATTACAAGTGCGTTATTCTTTTTTTTTTAATTGACAGTTGTCAGCTTGTAATATCATTATATACTTTAAACCTTGTTTTCTCTAAAGTAAAAATTTTCAAACATTTGCCTCATTACCTGAGGAACTATTAGATATATTTACATCAATTTTTACAGGCGGTAAACCTAGTTGTATTAAAGCTATGGAACCACAATCATGATGACCTCTTGTATCGATCCTCACTTATGATTTTTTAAAAGTTATTTTTTAAATGTCCCGCGCCGTAGCCGATCGGTTAAGGTAGGAAGCCTTGGCGCAGAGCTACGGGACTTGCGCTGGTTCGAGTCTCCATGGGGGAAGAAATTTTCTCATGGTATTTCGGCTAGTATGGGACCGGTGCCCACCCAGCATCGTGAGGCAATTGGGTAGCTACAATAAGTAGCGGCTCCAGGTTGAGGAACCAGCTATAACGGCTGGGGGACTCGACATGCTAACCACATGTCACCCCTACACTGGCTGTGATCATCTACCTCTGTGATTGACACATGTGGATGTGAAGGGCCAGCAGCCGGCTGGTAAAAGGGCAACCGCTGAAAAGTGGAAAGACCCTCAATCGGATTTTTTAAATAAAAAAGAGACTAGTGGCAAAAGAAATATATAGGTCATTAAAATTTAGATACAAGTTTGACTGAGGTTCAGTGATCTTTACAAGCCTCATTTAATATGCTGTAAAAATTTAATTTAATTACAATCCATCTAATAGTTCCTGAGAAAATGGGTTTCAAATTCCCATTTTTAACATTGATGGGTTGGGGCCTACCGTCTCGCCTTAAATTATCAAACCCAGCATTAGAGAAAACTCCTCGACTTCAATAAGGTGATAGATATTACAAAAGTGTCGGGGGAACTCCGATCAAACTCAAGTACTATAATTATTTTTTTTTGCATTAGTTGATAGTATTTTTGTGTGTACCTAAGTAAGTAATAGAATAGTAAACAATTCACTTCTTTAATTCCTTTTTTTACGAATAATATTACAGTTAATCGATTAATTGCTAAAGTGTTAGATATTTCCCCACTTCACCCTAAATATTGGTAATCTGTATGTAAATAAAGTAATTATTGACAGTGATTGTCATCTTAGAGTCCATAATCTTGTGTTCGTATTACTGCAGTGACATCTGATTATGTAAAATTAATATATGATATTCTGCATGTTAGAAGAAACAACTAGCGGTGGATTGTGTAGTCATGTCTGTCTTCACATCTCATAATAAATCGTGCTATATGTTGAGGCGGAGCTGCAGCAGGTAGAGGAACATTGGTTCGCAGGTACACCCTTAGGTTATGTCTCAAAAACAATTTATTTGGTTTGTTATACTGCTGCACGCAACTCTGTCCTAAAGGAATTCGTTCCATTAGTGTCTTAATTTTGCTGCTTTATTTTCATGTATGCAGTTCAATTAGGCACGAATAGGTCAGATTGTATGTTGCACTTTTATAATCTAACTAACACACTGGCTCTATCGAACCCGTAGATTCATGGCCGCGCGAAAATTAGCTCTTCATAAATCCCTATCCTGAGCTAATGTTTTTCCAATCATCCCCTGTATAATCTACTTTCCTCAAATCGTGGTTAATGTTAATTCTCCCAATTCATTCTTGGTTATAGTGTTCCTAGGAACATGTCCCTGTGTTTGAGCCTTTGGCATGGATTCCCTGAAGTAGTTCCCGCCCGGAGAACCGAACGGGGGACTAGTTTACTTGCGGAGGATTTTACTCCAGTGGAACCATGTCCGCGTTTCTTGACGGTTGTATTTTTACGGTGAAAGATCGTCACTCTTTCGACCAAGGTACTTTTTTCGTCTCACTTATCGCCTTCGACCTGCCCGGCGTGAGTAACCCTTTCGGCACCAATGCTACCGTCGGCTTAACTCACTTTAATAATCTACCTTTAAAAAATTAATAAAACTTCAATCCATCCATCCATCCACAGTAATTCTACCCGAAGGCAGGTCTTTCGCTGCAATCGTAGCATTTTCATGCTATGCTTTGCAGCTTTACTAGGGAATTATAGGTGTGGTAGTTTCCCGTTGCTTTCCACTATTCTAGTAAAATTTGAAATATTTTAAAAATACTTCTTCTCCGTAATAATATAACCTATTATAGGTACTTTTGCGTGCTACGTATCACCCGGGTCTTAGAGTGGGACGACCTGTCGAAAGAGGATTTGAAACTTGGATTACGCTCATTTTCTTTTGGCCACATAAGGACATGGAGGGCCTCTCCGAATGAGTGATCAACTCGATACAGGATCTCCTCCGAGATTACACGAACATTTAAGAAGAAATACGCCATTCATTGAAACATTCACACTAAACAAGGCGAATATGATAAAGGTGTTATGATGGCCAGTTGATGTTCGGGGACAGTTCGAGTCTTAAAATTATCTGACATTTTTCTCACAGGCGAGGAAACCCTCCCAAATATCCCATACAGGAAACTTGACCTGACGGGAAATCGAACTTCAGCCCGATGCGAAAAAGGTAGCGACGCTATCCCGAGACTACAGCGGTGGAGGTTTACTGACACAAGCCTAGAAAAAAAATATAACGCAGGTGTTGCATAAACTGAGCGAATTCCTCTGCAATTCAAGTCAATAATCCGACGTTGATGATAAGTTATATGGAATATAAACCTGTCTCGTGGGCTAGTCATCAGCGTACCTGACTACTGTTTATGAGGTCCCGGGTTAGATTCCCGGTCAAACCATAAGGGTTTTTCCTTAAAGGGAATTATTCTTGTGGTTGCCCATGGTCTGAAATTTAGGTTAAGTGTAGGTTAAGAACTCTTCTGGTGCTTCATTATCATTTATCACCCATCATATCATCGGGGTAACGTAACTCCGCCTTCCAGATGCCCCAACCTAAGAAATGGATTACAATTCCGCCAATGCTAGGGGAGAAAGCCAGAAATGTCATAAAAGACAACCTGGTGGCATTAGACAAAAAAAGTTATTTTGCTAATTAGATCGTGCCATATGTTTCAAATTTCGTGCTACAGTACGAAATAGAAATTAAGGGCACTAGGCAATTTTCAAATTACTGGTCCAATTTTGCTGGTCAAGGAAATGCAATCGAGAAAAAAAATAAAATTGTGTAAGACACCTCCGAAAGAACCTTAAAAGAGTGAAACGGAAAAAAAAAACAGTAATCATTTACTTTTCTTAATTTATCGTTTTATGCCAAATTTGATGGTAAAAATTGCGGCACATATATATATATATATATATATATATATATATGCCTAATGTTTATATATTCATAATAATAACAACAATAATAATGATGATAATAATAATAATAATGATAATGATAATAAATATAATGCTTTATTTCAGCTGGCAGAGTTAAGGCCATAAGGCCTTCTCTTCCACTCAACCAGCGAATTGTAAAATTATACATAAATTACTTAATTATTACAATTTTAAGATATTAAAATACAGACTAAACAAAAGACAATGGTGATGTGATCTAATACTAGCTAATACTAACAAAACATGGAATATAATAAAATTAAAATAACATAAAATAAAGTGAGTAAAGCTTCCTAGATGATTATTTACAGAATGCTGAATATAGTTGTTATGCAGTTAATGTTTTCATTGTGTCGAACTTAAGATATCAGTTAATTTGTATTTAAATAATGATTTATGAGATTTTTGCTGCTAGTAATTAGGGTAGATGATGATTTGGTAAAAAGTTCGTGGATACACCTTCAATAACTAGTTCTTCTTATTTTTCTTCTTAATCATAATTTGTAGGATTTTCATCCTGTTTATTTCCAAAATCACTCCTCGGAGAAAGACGTATCGGATGTTGCTTTCAAAATATATACAGGTACCCCAGTGTCCGGTTGCCGAGTGAATGCGACCGTTTCGGAAGCAAAGCTGACACGGCGTGCTCAGTGAACGACACCGCGAACGCCTCTACTGGTGCTGTACCCGAACAATGGACATTGGACAAACCCTGTATCTGTCGAAAAGTCTTCAAACTGATGGATAACAATATGTCGAAATGATGCGATGCAGGACCATTAGTGTGCAGTGGACGAATGCTTCAAAACTGTTTTCGAAAAATTTGGTAAGCAGTCAAATCTCGTTTTCATTTCAATCTAATACGCTTAAAAACGACTGGCTGACATAGACGTTTCGACGTTAAACCAACGACGTGCGTCCCCATACAGCCACACTCTCAACTTTTTAAATATTGAGAGCTTCTTCTTCTTCTTCAAACAGGGGATAGATTTTTAAGCATGATCCGACTTCACATATTCTCCAACCTATGTTTCCGTGGTCTTTCCAAATCTCTCCTTCCTTTATGTTTATAATAAAAAAAATCTTCTGGAAGTAAGACTGTAGCTCATTCTTTTTAGATGTTCGATCCATTGATCTCTATAACGATAAGTATTGAAATATAAAAATAATAAATAGATAATTATTATCCATTGTGATATAACACATTTTATTCTGTGAAATAGCTTAATAAAGAGTTTCAACAAAGAAATATAATCGTTTCATTCATTATGTTATATGAATACGATTTCCCTTCATCCTTGCAAACATTAAATAAGCATCCCGGGTCTAGTTCCACTGCTTGGACCTGCGTAAAAAATACATTTTATCATAAAAAAACACAAGCCAGCTCTTCTTAAAGTAAGTAAAATAAATACATCGTATTTGTTCGTGTGCTTGTGGATATACTAAATTTTGTTAGTATTTAACAAGTTCTGCGAGGACGGTACAGGCCTAGAGCCTAAACCGTTAAGAAGGCGAAGAAGTTAACTATTAACGATTATTTTATTTCTGGGCTACATATATATATACTACTGGTCGCCCAGCGGTCGAAATTCGACCACAATTAATTAATGTTTTAAGTTTGTCACAAATACGTCATTATGCATTAATTTTTATTTATTTTAAAAATACGAACGATAGAAAATATTTGGTATAGCTTGGCTAAGCCATATTTAAAAAACAATAACGCGTCATTTGATGTTTGTAAACTATTTTAGGCTACTATTTTAATTTTCATTTGGCCTATTATTATGTGTATGGGAATATATATATATATATATATATATAAAGGTATTAACATTTATAATGGTTCTAATAATTTGAATTTAAAAAAATTATATATATATATATATATATATATATATATATGTGTGTGTGTGTGTGTGTGTGTGTGTGTGTGTGTGTGTGTGTGTTATAATTAAATTTTGACATTAAGCAATGCAGGCATAATATGGCATGTAAAGAAAAATAAACGCCTGGATTGGGATTTGAACACAGGACCTATGAATTTATTAACAATGAAAACATCGAAATAAAGAAACGTCACTGCTATAAATTAAAAATTATCTTTCTTTGGTTACTTGTTATAGTAGCCACTAGGGGGCAGCGATTCCGAGTTTCCACTACCTCTCATGTTAGAGGATATATATATATATATATATATATATATATATATATATATATATATATAAGAAGTCCACCGCTGTTGTCTCGAGGTAGCGTGTTACCCTGTCACGCAGCGAGCACGGGTTCGATCCCCGGTCGGGGCAGTTTTTCTGGGTGAGGTTTTTTATCGGGGTTTTTCCTCACGTGTAAGACAAATGTCAGGAAAACTTTAAGGTCGAAACGGTCCCCGAAATCACATGGTCATCATCATCGTCATCTTTATCATCATCATCATCATCATCATCCTTCACCGGTGTGGAAAGCAACGGGAAGCTGCAACACCTACAATTCCATAGTAAAGCTACAAGCATAGCATGAAAGTGCTATGATTGCAGTGAACGACCTGCCTTCGGGCAGAATTACTATGGATGGATATAAAAGAAAAAGCAATGTCTGTGCTAGGATGTAAGTAAACCTAATCACTATATGCGTTACTAACAGTAATATCGCTTTTCTTACAAAGGTTGTGCATTGGCATATTTTTCTCGCCCTCTTTTATTCTAAAAAGGAAATTTACCTCTTGCATCGGTATTATTTAAAATTACAAAACGAATATAAAACATTTGTATTGATGTAGGTTATCAGCCATAATTGCACATATTTTCTTGGTTTTTAATTAGCCTGTTTGAGAAATCATAATTTAATATAGGTCTATTATATAATATTTAAATCAATGAAATTAAATATAATATTGCATTTTAATTAAGTTCAATAGTTGCATAAAGCAAAGTGAGCATAGTTATTTCTAATTTGTAGCTTATATAAATAGATTATATATGATTATTATTAGAGTGAGGAATATATATGAAGTTTCATGTTTTAAACTATTAGTCAGACAGCATTGAGACGAGGAAAAAAATACATTTTTTGATTTGTAGAATCGAATGGGTCTAAAAAGATCATAATTCCATAACATTTCGGTAATAGATTCATAAAATATATTTCAATATGTAAAATACTGGTCTTTTTTTAAATAAAAATTAACTGTTTGAAACTTCATTACTCTCACTAAGATCAAGCTACCAAATATAGCACGAGAGAAGTAGGTCCTGTACTCCGATTATATCGTATAACCTCTATACATCTATATGTAATGTAACTTTTTTATCGTTTAAATCAATTCTGACAGACAAATGTTAGTTTACTACCAGAAAATATACAATTATATATTCTATACTGAATTGATAATGTAATGTTATAGTTAGGCCTACATTTACATTTATTGATCAATATATTTCTGCAATGTAAGAGAAATCATGCCAAATGGTACGGTACCTAATTTAAATTTTGTCTATTCTATATTCCATCGAAGGCAGTTAAAATCGAATTAGTTTCGATATCTTGATTTCTTAAGCCATATATTAATTAGTTCTATGGATCTCATTTATGTCCCGGTATGTACAGCTATAAATTATATAGATCCTGTGTGTAGTATATATTGTATATATAATTTTAGAAAATAGTTATTGTGTCTTAACTTTCATATTGTATATATTTAGTTAATATGATTTCATATTTTGGTAAAATTTTCTTCATATAATTCCTCGCTCTAATTATGATCATGCGAATACGGTGGATAATCGTCCAGTTCTGTAATTATCACATAATGTGGATGGTGTGATAAGCGGCTGGTAGGCTAAGGATCTGCTAGGCACGTCAGGGATGTGCGGGGTGTTGAAGAGTGAGAGAGAGGCAGGAAGGGAGGCAGGCAGGGAGGCAGGCAGGGAGGCAGGCAGGGAGGCAGGCAGGGAGGCAGGCAGGGAGGCAGGCAGGGAGGCAGGCAGGGAGGCAGGCATGGAGGCAGGCAGGGAGGCAGGCAGGGAGGGCAGGCAGGGAGGCAGGCAGGGAGGCAGGCAGGGAGGCAGGCAGGGAGGCAGGCAGGGAGGCAGGCAGGGAGGGCAGGCAGGGAGGCAGGCAGGGAGTGCAGGCAGGGAGGCAGGCAGGGAGGCAGGGCAGGGAGGCAGGCAGGGAGGCAGGCAGGGAGGCAGGCAGGGAGGCAGGCAGGGAGGCAGGCAGGGAGGCAGGCAGGGAGGCAGGCAGGGAGGCAGGCAGGGAGGCAGGCAGGGAGGCAGGCAGGGAGGCAGGCAGGGAGGCAGGGCAGGGAGGCAGGCAGGGAGGCAGGCAGGGATGCAGGCCGGGAGCAGCATGGAGGAGGCAGGGAGGCATGCGTGAGGCAGGCAGGGAGGCAGGCAGTGAGGCAGTCAGGGAGGAAGGCATGGAGGCACGGCAGTGAGGCATGGCAGGGAGGCGGCAGGGATGGCAGGCAGGTGAGGCAGGCAGGGATGGCAGGCAGGTAGGCTAGGCAGGGAGTCGTCAGTGTGAT